>BQNB010060195.1:0-37024 GCA_026074375.1 Tanacetum coccineum
TAATAGGTTGTTGGGTATGAGATCGAACCATAAAACCATTTTCTGACATTATTATTTTCAAATACTCCCCCTACACATGTGCTCCGATATTCGAAATTGTTTAGCACATGAAGGAAAGAGTTGCACTTAGAGTCTTAAAGATCACATTCGTCTATAACATATTGTTAGCCTCAAAATAATGAGTCGAACAATGGAAGTTCGTTCATAACTATATTAGGTCTCATTTATTAAATAATTATACGTTGTAATAGGCTACACGGGTAAACGGGCTCTTAAATGTAATCTAACCGGTCACGTGTTTCGGGCGAAAGCCCAAGTAATCCCGAGCCCGACCCGTAGAAATACCAAGGCATGAAAGCCTCTTGGTATTAAGTATAAATACCCCTCTCCAAGTATGGAGAGGGTGTTGATTCTTGTTGATTATTGTTAAGTCTCATTTGTAATTTTGCAAGAAATCATCCAACTCTTATTTTTCTCTCTACCTTTCTCTCTCTAACTTCTCTCTAAATTTCTTCCATTTTATCTCATCTTATTTTCTTGGTCTCCATAATGAAGTGAAAGTGATTTAAGGGTAACCTACACAAATGACGTTTGATCACAACAGATCAAGCCTCGAACCTCAATGTCAAATGACGTTTGATCACAACAGATCAAGCCTCGAACCTCAATGTCAAATGACGTTTGATCACAACAGATCAAGCCTCGAACCTCAATGTCAAATGACGTTTGATTTCAACAGATCAAGCCTCGAACCTCAATGTCAAATGACGTTTGATTACAACAGATCAAGCCTCGAACCTCAATGTCAAACGACGTTTGAACAAAATGGCCCAAGCCTCGCACCACAATGTCAACAGAAGTTCATCAAGCAGGTGAGACAGTAACAACGTCAAATGAGCTGGATGTGCTATTCGGTCCTTTGTTCGACGAATATTTCAATGGAGAAAATCAAGTTGTTTTAAAGTCTTCCGATGTCACTACTACTGATGCATCAAATAAACGTCAACAACAACCTGATTCAACTTCATCCACTTCAACTCTAGCGAACTGTCACTGCTGATGGAAACTTCGATTTGTACATATTTTTATTCTCTCTTTATTTTTTATTTATAAAAAATTTTGAAAAAGAAAATACAAAAATATAAAACCAACAAAAAGAAAATAGAAAAATATAAAACCTAGAAAAACAAAATATAAAATCAGAAAAATTTCAAAAATACCAAAAAGAATCTTCTCGACATGTCTCTTGGAATCGATAACATTTACGTACCTAGAAATGTTGATTAACATCGACACGGGCGTGTAAATGAAGTTCGAGCGAGAGTTTCAAATGCTTTCAAAACATGTCATTTCTAAATTTTTCTCAATGACTTATGTACATTTCAGTGCATAACTCGGTCCCGAATGTAATAGGGAAGTGTACGCTTCAGTGCGCTTACTCTAAAATAGAAGAGAAGTCTTCTATCATGTTTTTAAAATCGTTGAACACAATTTTTCAAAAAGAACTTTCAATGTCAAAATTGTCTACAATATAATTTGTGGTATTTTTCCATAAAAAGTGGTATTTGTTAAAATTGTGTGTTCAACACTCCCTTCCTCGAATAATTTTCAAAGAATTGTAGTACGTAGAATGTCATTTTATGTGAATCAATTTCTGAGGGGGAGCTTTTTTAAAGCCATTTTAATGTGTCGGATACATCTCATAAATGTCAATTTTATGTATCCAAACACATTCTGTGAAATTAAAATGTGGAAACTTATAATGTCAATTATTAATATACACTGTTCACTAAGGCATCTCACTCCGTCTTCAACATTTTGTGGTGTCATATCAATTTTTCATTCCAATGTCAAGTTTTAATAAATATTGGTATCCCACATATACTGTTGAAGGGGAGCTATCAGAATCTGAATTCATGCAATATCGTGGTATAATTTCAATTGGTATTTCAAATACTAAGTGTTTTATTATTTAAAATAAGGGGAGAAAATGTGATTAAAATATGTTATAGACGAATGTGATCTTTAAGACTCTAAGTGCAACTCTTTCCTTCATGTGCTAAACAATTTTGAATCTCGGAGCACATGTGTAGGGGGAGTATTTGAAAATAACAATGTCAGAAAATGGTTTTATGGTTCGATCTCTATACCCAACAACCTTATAACAATGTCATAAGGTGGTTAGGTTAGGAATAAGTCCTACGATCCAACCAGAACCAGAGAGATCTACCCAAGGACATCCCATAGTTAGAAATAGCAGTCCTTAGGTATGAATGGAGATGAATGTGTATAAGGGAAGAATGCCGACTAAGATTGAGCTAACACTGGAACAATCACAACAAGGTGTGAGTAATGACGTCTTGGTAAGCATTGAAGGGGTTGAAGAATGAAAAAGAAATGTATGGATAAAGGGTGAAAAGAAAGAAGCCCTCCAAACAACTTAGGCAGAAACTAGGTCAATACATAATCTATCAAAATCACAATGATGATTGTTGATATTTGTAGAATACTAGTAATCTTATGATCAAACCAAGAACAATAGTGAGATGTGGGTTGTGATGTTAGAGAGAGATTGGATGGAAAATGGATGAATTATATAAAATAGAATATGGAAAAATGGAACAACCAACCCTCTCCAAGGCTAGGAGAGGGTTTATATAGTGCATTGATGGCCGGCCCATGGGTTCTAATAGGCTTCCCATGGGTCTTGGGCCAGACTAGATTACTAATCTAATCATTACATAAACTACGAGCTAAGACTATTACAACTTGGAAGTGACCGACACTTTTCGTGTTTCCAACAGCAAGATAGTAGGCAAGGTGGTGAATCATGGTTGAGGGTGGTTGCTAGGTTAGGTTTAATTTAAAACTAGTTTAAGGTGTATAGGTTGTTTAGGGTTTTCGGGTTAGGGTTTTGGTTTTTAGGACGAGTAGGGGCTGAAATTGAGGGAAAAAATGTTTAAATGTGATGCTTAGGACACTTGTAACATGTACTAGAAAGGTTGTATGAAATCCCTTAGAAAAAATGGAAGGAAAAAGCATATTTTGAATGTTGTGCATTGTCGGGTTGTACTTAGAGTTTTAGAGAGTTGTACTAGGGTTTTGGAGGGAAATATAATTCAAATATTATGCATTGTAACCTTGTAAACATGCCTTATTAGATTGTACTTTTGGTTTGTATCTAAACATTGCATATAGTTAAGGTTTTATTATAAACGTTAACGTATAAAGTTTCTTTTATAATAACGTTATGAAAAGTACGTTAAATAGATAACATATGGTAAAATGGAGTTTAAATCATATTGCTTGACATATTATAAGATGAATAGACAAAAGCCATATTCATCTTTTTATTGCTAAAACTGTTTTAGTTTTTAGGATAAGACGACGGTGTTGCAGCCTTATTCCAACGAAGTCCGATTCATAAACCACAGCTCATACTCAAGCTTTCAAATCAATCATTCAACATCAAGATATAGATTCTAGACTTTCCCCATCATCAAAGAGCACAAAGTCAATTAAAGAATCGTATTTTGGGGAGATTGTTAGACTTATAATCATATATGTCAAACAAGAATGTAACAAGTATGAGCATGTTGGTCAAGAGCACAAGTTGATCAAGGAAGTCAAATCAAGATGATTCAAGTCAAGGAGATGATGCAAGATAACGATCTCAAGAATTCAAAGTCAAAATATAAAGGCTCAAAATCAAGATCATAAAGCATGGATGAACAAAGCCATTACAAACAAGACAAGACCATAACAAGGTAAAACATAAACGTCAAATATCATATCTTCAATGTCATCGGTGGTACAGAGGAGTTTGAAGAAAGAGACCTCAACATTGGGGGAGATTGTTAGCCTTAATTATATTAAGTCAAACAAGAATGTTATCGGTCTTAGAAAGTCAAACTAGGTCTTATATTGTAATAGGCTAGTCGGGTTCAACGGGCTTGGATTGTAATCTAATATTGTCTGTGTTTCGGGCTCAAAGCCCAAGTTAAACCAAGCCCGACCCGTTTAGAAAGCCCAAGTGCCAAGCTAGCAAGGCATGGGTATAAATATCCCTTCACCACACTTGGTGAAGGGTGTTGGTTACATTTTCATTCACTTGTAACTCACCAATTCTCTAATCTAATCTTCCTTTCTTGTTTCTCTCTCTACTTTCTCTCTCTAAGTTTTCTTATTATTTTCTAGCATATTGGTAAAGATTATTGTTGTGTAATGGATTAAAACAGTCTTATCTATATTTTTAATAAGCGAACCCACCCATTGGGCGGGTTACGTAAAATCGTCTAACGCTTTAAAAAAGTTCCATCACATCGTCTTAAAAATCCAATAGCTACACACTTAGAGTAACAATAAAACCAAATAAAATTGGAAGCAAACCCGCCCGTCGGGCGGGTTACGTAGCTAGTATGAGAATATAAGATCATACCTATGTAACTCTTTAACTTTTTCAAACTTCTTTCTCACGGTGGGGCAAAGTAAATCATGCCACTTGACATGTCTCTTCCTCATTGTCTCCATTCTCTCCATAATGCAGATTCTAATATCTGCTAGCATATTAATTATTGGTTTTTCCCGTGCCTCAAGAATAAGGGAATTAAAACACTCACTGATCCTGTTTTTAACAACATCACATGATTTATCAGTACTAAAAAAAGCCCTACTCCATGAATTTGGGTTTCTATCCATTAAATATTGATAAGCTAAAGGATTTACCAACTTTAATTCATGCATCACTTCATTAAACTTTCCAGGGTACGTTGATTTTGATGCTTTCCAGAATAGATTTCTAAAGTGAACACCCGAGAATTTCTTTCTGAAATTGGCATATATGTGCCTAGCACATTGCCTATGTTCAGCTAAAGGCATGACCGCCTTTGCAGCTTCTACAATACCCCGCACAATAACAAATATTTATTTGTATAAAATGTACACAAAAGACGCAAATGATAAATAAACATAAGTTTACCTTATGTTGGTCTGATATAATTGTAAGACCAGAACCATCTACTAGACCCAAGTCATCAATCAGTAACTTCATAAACCACTGCCAGTTGTCTTTGTTTTTTACGCTAACCACTGCCCAAGCAATTGGGTATATCTGGTTATTACCATCTCTTCCAACCGCTGAAAGTAACTCTCCTTTACGAATTGTTTTCAGAAAGCACCCATCCAATCCAATTACTTTTCTACAACCTTCCAACCACCCTTCTTTTAATCCCTCAATATTATTCAACTGTTTTATACCACCGCCGCCATAAGAAAGAGGAGTTTCCATAAAAATTCCCCTATGATGTACTTTCACACGTATAGGAGTAGTCACACACAATGATGCCATAATAAGACAATTTTAAAAGAAACTACTTACAATGATACGTTTGATGATCAAGCAACTAATTTCACGATTAAAGTTTTCATCTCGGCCATTCGAGCATCAATCATCAGAAGCATCATTAGGGTTGTTTGACTCTTGTGTCAATGAGCGTGTGTATATAATTAGGGTTTTGAAAGAATAATCAAGGGGTCTTTTCTTTTTTACATAAATCTTTTATTCATGTCCACATGTGCATCCACGTGTGTATATAATTGCCAATTCAGCAATTGATAACTGACTCAAAGTATAAGAACGTATCTGGTGTGCAAAGTATAAAGTCATGTCAAGTTAACCTAATTGTTGTGTATTATCTAAGAATACTTAAATTGGTAAAAAGGATTAAAGTAGGAAACTAAGAGTCAATTTGCCTTTTTCTTTTTAAACAACTGTTAATTATAACCATCCGTGTTGAACACGGTTAGAGCTAGTTTACTTTCAAAACTAACTTTTGTCCGACAACTCATAATAATCAAACGGTCAAAAAGCAACCTTGACCAACAAAACCATCACCACAAGTCACTCTACAATTCCACCATCGCTTCAGTACTAGCATTAACATAAACCAAAACAAAAAACAAATAAAAAGGAAAAGATGGTGACTGGCATCATCATCAGCTAGTCATTCATTCTTCTTTGCTCTTTCACCAACTCTTCTTCTTTACTTTTTTAGCTCTCCATCTTCAAAAGGTGTAATTTTTCATTATTTGAGGTAGGTTTCTTTCAGTTTTTTGCTTTTGTGTAGCTTAATTTGAAATGGGTATATGCTTAATTGTTGATTTGTGTAAAAAATATAAATTTATATGGGTTTTGCGAGTGGTTTTCTATGATTTAGTACTTTTTATAGCTTAATTGATAATGGGCTTATGCTTAATTGTTGATTTATTATTTATTATTTATGGGTCTTGGTATATAGCTTAACTGATAATGGCTTTGTTGTTAACTATTGATTTGTGTAAAATAGCTGTGATTTTTATGGGTTTCTTTAAAATAGTACTTTTTATTGCTTATTTGTACTGGTTTTAAGGTTAATTGCTGATTTGTGTAATAATTTTTATGGGTTTTGTAAGTGTTTTTCTTTGAATTAGTACGTTTTGTAGCTTACTTTGTAATAGGTTTATGCTTAATTTAATGATTTGTGTAATAAGGTTGTGAATTCTATGGGTTTTGTAAGTTGGTTTCTTTTTTTGCATTTTTGTAGCTTACTTTGGAATGGATCTGTGCTTAATTATTGATTTGTGTAAAAAACTTTGATTATTATGGGTTTTGAGAGTTTTCTGTAAATTAGTACTCCGTACTTTTTATTGCTTAATTTGAAAGGTTATGCTTAATTGTTAATTTGTGCTTAAACGTTTTGATTTTTATATGTTTTGCAAGTTCAGTTTGATATTTATATGTTTTGTAAGCTCAGTTTGATATTTAGTTGGTTAATCAGAGCTAATTTGGGCTTCTTGGGGTTTAACAGGATTTTGGTGTGATGATTTTTTGTGGATTTGGGATTTTTTAGCTTAATTTGGGCTGAATTTGTGTTGCTTTTGATACTGGTATGATAATTTGAGTGTTCTTGATAAATGGATGTCGTTACCCTAAATTTAGGTGATTTATGCATGTGGTGAGGTTAGAGTATTTCCGAATATGAAACAATTAACATTGCTTAATTAATGGGTCATTACAGCGGTATATGCACTTCGTGTTGCTATATATCTGAGTGTTTAGCTGATTTTATGTACTTTTCTTGTTTAATGTGTGCACTTTGGTGAATATCATGTTTTTGTAATCATCATAGGTACTAGATATCTATTTGTATTAGATGGATTAGGCCCAAGCCCGGCTTGTGGGTTGGGTCCATTAGGGTTTTTAGGTTATGTAACCTCTATGTATTGTGTCTCAATGAACATTATAACCTACGGGGTTTTCATTGTTCAACAAGTTGTTCTATATGGTTGTGAATTTGTGGTTTTATAAAACTTGAAAATGTTATAACCATGCATATGTACATATTTGGATTTCGTAAATTGTACTCTCTTGACTTGATAAGTAAAAGAATTGAGCATTTTGGCAATGACCGACAACATGGTTTAGCCATTATGTTCACAGTTCTCGTTGCAGATGAGTAATCTGTTAACCTTAGAGGGTTTTATGTGGATTTTGGTTTGATGTTTGTCGGTTTGTGAATTTTTGGCTTTTATGTGAGTGGTTTTTATTTGTGGAAAAATGTAGTGTTTTTAATGATTGGATATTGTTGCCTTGGAATGTTGCCCTGCAATTTGGCGAGTATGTTGTATGTGGTGAAGCCAGTATATGATTGTTGATTGTGTGGTGATCTTATGCTACCCTCAATAGATTTCCAGATATGGAAACACACATCTTGGCTTAAATTATGTTCCCTTTATCGAGTTTCTAGAACTTAAGATGATTGTGTGCACTTTGGTATGGATTTATGTTTAATGTGTGTAATTTGGTAAATATCATGTTTCCATTTTCTTCTTAGCTTCTTAAGTACCATGGATATCTTTGTTCTGTATGCTTGTAAATGTGTCATTCCATACTCATCAAGAGTAGCCTTAACATATGATATTACTGAATACTTTGGCATCTACTCCTCTTGCTTATTCCTTCTTGATCTTACGGAGCTCTGAAGCTTCTTTTGGAGTTGTCTACAGTGAGTCAGTATGTTTCGGAGTGCTTTTGATAGTGCATTCCAGGACTTGATCCAAGATACTCATTTACTACAGCTGATACCTAAGATCTAATCGTTGCAAGAATTTCTAAAGAATGATCAGCTTGTTTGAGCTCTTTAACATCCTTTTCCAATTCAGATATTGTTTGAAAACAATTGTGGGAGAGTTCGAGATATATTGTTGTTAACACTCGGTTGATACATTGGTGATTGGTTGTGTACAGTATTGGTCTTTGTTTGTTATGGGTACAGGAGATTTGAAAGGATTCATGAAGAAAGGAGTTTCAGTTGTTCAATGTTGGAAGTTGGAGTAGTAATTAGTTATTCGGGATTTAAGATACATGTACATTTTTGAGAGTGGGTGACGAATCTGAGGACTTCTTGTTGGATTTATATATCCAATAAGAGTATATCTCTATCTTCTCCTGCTGATCGTTATTCAATGCACAATTAAAGAATTATCAAACAAAAGGTTATGGTAATTATTTTCAAAACAGATGAAACAAATAGACTAGAGCTTGTGGAGGAAGATCAGCTTTTTGTTCTCACCCTTTACTTCTTCAGTCTTTACCTTAGCTGCATCAGACCTTCATCTATTTTCCTAGTTACAACTAACCTCTGCATATATTCATCTCCTCATCCACATCACATTTGTGAACATATTCTTAAGATGCAAAAACTCATCATCAATTTTTCATCATCATACTATTTCGTGAAATATTTATGCTTCTATCATCTTCATCTTTCTTGATCGATATCTTGCTTTCTTCCTCTTTCAGCATGTAAGTTATCCCATTTCATTTCTTCATCAACTTTATCTTCCTCAGAATAATCAATCTTATTTTCTGAACCCTAATCAATTACAGAATAAACCTTGGCTTCAAAATTGCCTTTTACCTCATTGGGAACCCCAAGTTTAGTACCAGTTCCTTCACTTGAGGTTGTGAAGATGGGCACTGTTGTCTCATATTGAACCCTTGGTGAAACACTAGTTCCGTTCACGAGCCTCTAGCATGGGCTGGACTCTACTAAACATATGTTGACTTTAATAGCTTGCATTGTATCAGCAGCTAAGTGTTCTTCAGCAGTCAGAGTTTGAATTCCTTTCAGCTTCTAAGACTAATTAAGTGATTTCTTCTTTGACACATGGGATGTATCTCTAAAGGCAATACCAGATGGTTTCTTCTACTAGTTGGCCTGTTAGTAGGTTCAGGATCAGATTCATCACATACTTCAACACTTGCAGGCTTTGGAGTGACAAATGTTTCTTGGCGTTGTGCCCTTTACCATCTGATTTTCTTCGAATGTATCAAAGCTGTGGTAGTATTGATAAGGTCTGATAAGCTTTTTTATGCTTTGTTATTTTTGTCAACATCATGTCAGGATTGCTCGACCATATTCTGGTAAGTTCTTCACCATTTGGACAAAACTTCAATGTACTTGTTACCTCCGTCACCTTGATAGTGTGCAAATCAGAGCTTAGCCCCTTTGGGAATAGAGAGCTTTAAGTGAGAGGGAAGTGATTGATGATGATTTTGGTGAATCTGGGGTAAGGCATGATTTCTCGCCTTTTGCAGCTTTGCCTGCCTGTAGTTAATTTGGTTTGTAAAGTTTCTAACATTAAAACATAGATAGTCAACATTCTCCCAAGTAGAATACATAACACCTTAATATTGCTAACCTCTTGATAGAAGGGAGTCTGTCATTGCTGGTAGTCTTCCCAGATAAACACTTATTGTTGATTGGTGCCAAAAGTCTCCATGGTTGATGCAGTGATCAACAAACATCTTAGAAAGATGATTAATGGTACCTTGTATCCCAATTCAATAAGAAGGTGAGTAAGTCTTCTTCAGATTCTCGAGCAACAAAGTGTTATTAAGGACTCTTAGATACAAATATCAAGAATCTTTTTCTGAATTAACTCTTCATCTTAATAAGGAACTTCTTGTCCAGCTATAACTAAACTAATAAGAAAGTGGCCCTCTGGTCTTCTTGTTTGTGATATAGAATTGCTCATGTAGATCTCTTGTACATACAGGCAGTGGATTGTAAAAGCCTGGAAGCATGGTGAAGCTTTGATGTTGTCTAGTAATACTTGGATTGTTTCTTCCTTTTAAATGGCACTATAGTTCAATCTCATGTTTGTGGCGCTCTGATCTTGACTCTTTCAGATGAGGAGGACAAATTTTTTATCATGGGAGCTTGTTGACTTTGTTCTTAAGATATGATTCTGCTTAAGAATGATCCATGTACAGTTTATATACAAAACAAATATGTATTTTCGCTGAATAGATTGGTTATCCTTGATGTTGTGATTGATTTACACAAAGATTGTGTTTAAGTTCCATGCAATTAAGTCCATTTTTACACACTATAGTGAATAAAGTCAACATGGGTCATGGTCAAAGTCAACTATTAAAGTAAACCTATTGGTTAAATTAAACATAGGTCAAACATTCAATCAGTGGTCAAAGGTCAAACATAAGTCGAACAGAAAGTATGTCATGTTTCGTAAGATCCTATAACATTGTCATGTTTCGTAGGATTCTAACAAAAATTAGGCAGAGTTTCCTTTCATAAAACTGACATATTTCACAAGTTTATCTTACACCTATCAGTTTTGCACTAAACATGTTTTAATATCATCCGACCCACAATTAAGTGAAACCATATTTCGACAGTTTAAGATGGACATGTTTCACACAAATAACACATTAATTATTTCGCATAATTCTCATACATAAAACATATTTCGCATGATTCATAAGATTCTTAAATTCAATTCTAACAATCTTACTAAATGTGTCGTTGTGTGGTTGTAATTTATGTTTTAAGTTTTAAATTTATATTTTGCCGACTTTACCAAAAACAACACTTTACGAGCAGTGTACCGGTCGTTGGGAGTTTGTGGTAAGTAGGGTGTTCGGATCTCTTAAAGCGAGAAAACAATCTTTTATTATCATTATTTTAATTTCTAATTAGTTAATTTCTATTCTATTGTTAATACCATTGCTTATATCCTATGTTAATCCTTAAAATCGTAACACTTAAGGGGTTTTCAGCCTGAGAGACTGGCACGGGTTTTGTGGTGACTAAAATCAACTTAAGACACTAAAACACACGCAAGTAAATTAACAGAAGATAGAAGAGCGGTCTAACCAAATATAAGAAAACTGTATTAACCATTATTAATCTAATCAGAACATTGGTTTGTTTATTTAGTGCAATGATTACTTATCTCGAGGCAACATATCATTCTTAAGACTTAGGCGGTACTTCTTCCTAAGAACTAGATACGTAGAAATCTGTCACAATTAAACGCATCCGCATAAAGCATCCTAATTTGTTAATTATAATCTATCTTAGGGATTAAAGCAATGGTGATCTTGTTAAACCCCAACTCATAGAGACTTTATCCACTTACTGCTTAAAGGCAATTCATACACTAGTAATCCACTAACCAAGTCTTTATCAATTAATCGAGAACGTACTCGTGAATCCCAAGGTCACCTGTTGGTCCAACTAAGCTCACAATCTAAAGGCAAAGATAGGTCATTATTTGTGATCCTATTGGTCTAGATGTAAAAATCACAATATGGAGAGCTATCACCACATCTAGATTACTTGGTCCGTATCACTAGATCCAGTTGAATGATAGGTCGCATACAAAAGCACATAAACAAGTATAAATTGATAATCATAAACAAGCAATCAACGATAAATTAAGCAATCGAGATAAACAAACCAAACATTCAGATCTTCATAATAATGGCTAATACCCAAAGGAATTAGCCTTCAAACTTCATA
Organism: Tanacetum coccineum; assembly: GCA_026074375.1. Taxonomy (NCBI): domain Eukaryota; kingdom Viridiplantae; phylum Streptophyta; class Magnoliopsida; order Asterales; family Asteraceae; genus Tanacetum; species Tanacetum coccineum. The sequence goes on from BQNB010060195.1 coordinate 11,868, forward strand.
ATCAATACAAGAGTAATAATTTAGCTAAGGTAAACTAACTTAGTTAACGAATGAAACAAAAAAATGAACGATTACAAGAGTATAGAAGATTACAAGTTGTTTCCTGTGGAGTTAATTACGTTGCAAAACCTCTTCTGCTCTTCTTCTCCTCTGAAAATCAACTTTTATGGTTTAGGTATCAAAAATATGATTTAGAACACTTAAAACTCGTTTTTGAGTTTTCTATTTATAAGGTCTGGAAAAAGGTCGATACGGCGTATCAAAAGGCTTCGATACGGCATATTGGGGGTTTCTTGGAGTAGGGACCACGTTCGATATCTTCCAGAATATTTTATTTCCATAGCTTGAATACAGCGTATTGGTCTTTCCTGGATACGGCGTATTGGATCTTGTTTCCTTCGTGGTCTTTAGTGAAGTGCAAGCATAGATACGCCGTATCTTCCTTGATGGATACAGCATATTGGAAGTCAAAATCAGTTTTCTTCATATTTCTTTGTTTAAGCTCCAGAATGCGTGCTTTTTAGTTAACTTTCACCAATACTCCATAATTACTGCAACTCTCAAATACAAACGATTAAGTAACAATTCTTTACAATAATTATACAAAATGGGTTAATTACATGGGATAAATGATGTTATAAAAGTGACGTTATTTGATGTTATCAATAGATATTGCCTAGTAATACTAATTTTTGGAAAAAGAACAAAAAACGTCAAAAAGTGTGGTTTTAAGGTGATTTTTAAGTTTTGTTTCGTTGTAACATTTTGTGCGAAATGTGTTTTGGATGAATGGTGCGAAATATGTTTGTGTAACAGGTGTGCGAAATATGTTATGTAATATTTGTGTGAAACACGTTATGTAACAAGTGTGAGAAATAAGTCAGTTGTGCGAAACAAAACTCTGTCCATTTTTACACAGTTGTGCGAAACATTACAAAAGGAGCAAATGTGCGAAACATTATATAATATAAAGGTGCGAAACATTACACATAACATAAGGGTGCGAAACTTTACACAGAACATAAGGGTGCGAAATATTACACACGATAATTTGTGCGAAACATTACACGCGATTTATTCTCTAGTAAAAAGAGTTTTTTAGCGGGAAAACTTGTGTAAAATTTATTTTTTCTAGTAAACGTTACAGCATATTTTTAGGTCAAATTTAAATTTTGGTATAACAGTGAAATTTTAGGCTAAATGTCAAATTTTTGGGTCGAAATTCAAATTTTTACGGTTAAAATTGACGTCAAAATTTTAAAATTTAAAAAAAATACACTTAGAATTGGATTCTAGAGAGAATTTCAATTTTTAGTGAAATTAATTTTTGAAATTAATTTTTAGAGAGAAAAATCGCGTGTTAAGTGTTCGAACCACTCAACACTTCATAATCATCGAAAAGATCTACAAATCAAGTTCACACATCAGAATTCAATTGAATCATTAAGTTTAAATTCAGAAGAGATGGAATTGCAACTGATGCAACTGAAAGAAAGGGAACTACATCAAACATGGTTGGCAAGGTTTACAAAACTCAAGACACGCCTTGAATTTCTTCATAATAACAGGTTTACAGTAGGTAGCATCATCGAACAATATGAAACTGCATTTCGAATATTATTCCAAGAAGAGTGTCTGACTTTCAGACTAAAGATACACCAAAATTTGAATCAACTCCAATGGCAACTTGAAAGAAAGATTCCTCACTCATCACCTACAAAATCCTGTCTAAAAGTACTCAGAACACCGTTCAAGGAATTTTTTGACTCGAAAGAGGTGACTGCTTCGGATTTTCATAATAAAGGCTGGCAAAAGCACTTCACAGACTATATGGGATGGAAACTCGAAGCTTACAGACATATTTTACTCTGGTAGCTGGAAGAACTTGACAAGATTATTGATGAAAGAGTACTTAAATACAAAGAATTCTGGGTGAAAGAAAGTGAAGTTCAAGCAATAAAAGAGATTTAAAAATGGTAAAAAGAAAGTGAGATACAACAACAAGAGAGTTTGGTCATTAAGGGTACTATATTGAAAGCATGTTTGGTCATTGAGGGTGCAACAATAGAAGCTTGTTTGGTCACTGAAGGTGCAACATTAGAAGCTTGTTTGGTTAATGAGGGTATAGCAGTGAATGATAATACATGTGTTACGGAAAGCAGTAGGATAGAGTCAGAAAACAGCAGTTCAACGACTCCATTATGTAGATCAGAGGATGAAAACAGAGGTTCTGACAAAGATAGAAGCAGTTCAATGAATGAATGCAATAGATCAGGGAATGAAAACAAAAGTTCTGACCATGAAAGCACCAGTTCAGGGAATGATGCAAATGCTGACATTGGTCCTTCATATGACAGTAACACAATGACTGAGGTACCTCATTCAAGTAACGATACATTTTAAAATGTGTTTACTCATGGGATACAAAGTCATAAACAACTTGTATCTATTCCTGACACATATGTGGTGAATGAGAATAATAGTAATATTATTTTTGATATACCAAATATGGATCCGGATAGAGATAAGACGAACTTGATGTATGTTGATTTGATGCAACTAACGTTTTTCTTTGCTTCTATGATCAATAACCTTGTTATGTATGTTGAAAGATGTTATGGAGGTTAATCGGTAAAGCCTCAACCAAGCGAATGCCTTATTGACAAACCAGCTTGAGAGATATAAGGAAAAAGAAAAATATTTTGCAAAAGATATGACAAATGAATCTGAATACTGTAAAAAGATTAAGCTTTTAAATGATGAAATTTCAAACCTTAAATCTCAAGCTTGTGAAAAAGATAAGACATTCGCCAAGGAAAATGAAAAGTATGATGAGTTTGTCCAACCACTTTTAAAAATGAAAAATGAACTTGAAACGAAAATCAAGAGTTTTTTAAACAAATAAATGATCTTGATAACAGACTTCAAAAAGCGGGACAGACTGGTCAGACTCTTCGAATCTTGCTTCCAAAAGAAGACAATATTAATACGGGAAAACAGGGCCTTGGCTTTGAGAACCAAAATGATGATGTAAACCATAGTTTATTAAACAAAGCCAAAGGAGTTAACACCATGCTTGTATAACATTGATGAAATGGGAAAAGACTTTCTTTCTAATCATAAGATCATTTCTGAAGAGGAATTAAAATGTAAAGCTGAAAAACGTTTAAAAGTAAAACAAAGAAAATCTCCACTCTCATATTATGGCTTTGTATATGCTGAGACTCAATTTGAAGAACCACAAAAAGTTCCTTTAAAGAGAAGAAATGTTAATTTGAAAAAACATTTGGAACAAACTCATAATTTGAAAGAACACTTGGAACAAGCTCAACTCAAAGATATTGATCCAAAACTTTGGAACAGTCTTCCAATGAAATACATTTGTTATGTCAAGCAGGCAATGATCAAGTTTGAAAAACAAACATTTTCAAAATTACAACTTAATCAGGATGAATTGTTCATAATGGATTTTGAACAGAGCATCAATATGAGAGTTAGAAATCGATGGTCTGATGAATTTGAACCTTTAGTTAAAAACGTCAATCTTCAACTAAACTGCTTTGAAATGAGTCTTGTCAAAGAAATGAAAGATGATTTAAAGTATGTCATTTCTCTTGAAGATGAGTTTGATGAAACATGTTTAATTTTGGACATTCAGCAAGAATTTTTCAAAACCCAGTTCGAGTCAGTCAAATCAGAGTCATATAGCCATATGTATGAAAAAGAGATGTATGAACAAAATTATGCCTTGAAAATTAAAATTGTTGTCTTAAAAAGACCATTACCCAGCTTCAAAATAATTTGTCAAAGTTAGAGGCACAAAGTATTGCTTTTGAAATTGCTCTTCAACATAAGATTCAAGAAAACAATTATTTGAAAACAATGCAAACTGAAAATGAGAATTTTGCGGCATCATTACAAAACAAAAATGCTCATTTCAAACAGACTTATAAAGATCTGTTTGAGACAATTCAAAGTACAAGGGTTGAAACTAACCCATGTGATGATGTCAAACTTAAGTTCGATTTTGATGAAATTGAAACTCAAAACATTGAGTTGGAACATAAAGTGGCCTCATTAATAAAAGAGAATGAACATTTGAAGTTGGTTTACAAAAATTTGTTTGATTCAGTCAAAATGTTACGAGTTCAGACACAAAGTTCAAACAAATCTCAAAACGAAGCAGAAAATTTAAGTCTTAGTTATCAGAATTTGCGGATAAAAAGTTTAATAATGTTCTTCAAAATATTGAATCAATGAAAAGGAAAAAGTTTGAATCTCGAAACTCAAATGATTTACTTCAAAAATCTTTGTATGATTGTGATCCCTCTAATGTTGAATCAGAATCGGGGGAAAAAAGATTTTTTTCAGAAATGATACATTAAGTTTTGAAACAAAGATTAAGGTGCTCGAAATGACTTTAGCTAAACAAACAAAAGATTTTGAGGATGCCAAAGTTGATTTTTCAAAGAAAACAGACAAGTTTGAAACTTACTTTGAAAAACTTGAAAAGACAAAAGTTATCCTTGAACGTCAACTGGATCGTAAGATTCAAGATTCTAACACCGAAAAAGATCAGTTTTTGAAACAAATTGCTTCCTTCGAATCAAAGTTGGCATAACAAGATCGTATTTCAAATCAAAAGGATTATAGCGAGTTAAGAACATCATACAATGCCCCAAAAGCAAAGTTTGATACTCTAAACCGGGACAAAGGGAAATCTCTAACTTCAAACTTTTCAACACCAAAAGTAAGTGTTTCGAAGAAGATTTACACGGGCGAATCTTCAAACTCATTTCAGAAAAGCTCTCTCAAATTACAACATACTCTTTGCAAAAAGACAGGAAATTATCTAAGGAACCTCAAGTTTTTGAAACACTGACTTCTCAAAAGGCCTTTAAATCAGTCGATTCAAGTAAGAAAAAGCATGTTTTCCAAACTCCAAAATCTCATTGTACACCAATAAGGCAAGTTCGGAGACAAAACCAAAGTCATTCGAAACTTTTCAAGTACTCAAAATCAGAAATGCTTTCATTGCAAAACAAGAATGACTCTTCTTTGATTATTCCAAATAGTGGATGATTCCAAAAAGTGGAAGATTCCCATTCATTTTAAAAAGGAATTCTCAAAATGAAACACATAAGTTCAACAACAATTGGAAATCTTCTTCTTCATCAAGATTTAAAACTCCACAAGAAAATCAAAGTTTTCATAATCAATGGAAAAACAAAAGGAATTTTCAATCTCCGTTAATTCCTCGAGAATTATTTCAAAATGAAACACCGGTTTCTAGTCCACATTGAAATCCAACTTCTTTGTATAAAATTGACACAACATTCAAATGGTTTTCAAAATTTGGTAAACCCGTTCGCACCGTGCTTAAATGGGTTCCAAATATTTTTGTCTAATCTGTTGTCACAATGGCTGTTGGCTAATTCAGGTCAACACTCGCACTTCAAATAAATGGTTTGTTATTAAATAACAGATGGCAACCTATGTTTTTAAAGAAAAGAAAGTGTACATGTCAGTGCACTTATCTTAAGAAAAAAAGAAGAAATCTTCTTGTTTTTCGAGCAAAATTTATTCAAAAATTTTCAAAAGGTTTTCAAAAACTTTTCAAAATTTTGCTCATCAAAATGACTTGTGTACACTTCAGTGCACAACTCGGTTTTTAAATAAAAGGAAAGTGTATGCTTCAGTGCACTTTACCTTCAAAAGAAGAGAAATCTTCTTGTTTTCGAGCATACTTTTCAAAAAAAATTCAAAAGTTTTCTTAAAACACTGACTTCTAAATTTTTTTGCTTAGAACTCGGATTTCAAAGAAAGAAAAGTGTACATGTATCCTAACAACTTTTCAGACTTGAGCTGACACAAAACGTCAATTCAAAGACATTCAAAGTCTTTAGAGCTCAAGTATCATTGGTTTTCAAAACCGTTGAACACAATTTCTCAAGAATTTATCAAAAGATTTTTCAAAATCTTTCAAAATTGTGTGTTCAACACTCTCCTCTCACGATACTTTCAAAATTCGAATCATTTTTATACATGGATCAATTTTTGAGGGGGAGCTTCTAAAACCAAATCATTTTAATGTTTTTTGATACATCTCATAAAAGTCAAATTTTATGTATCCAAAACATTTAGTTGAATTTCAAAAAAAAGAGGTACTTAAATGTCATTTCAAAAAAAAAGAAATTTACATCAAATGTTTTAATGTTGGTGAACACATCTTCTCACAACAATCTTTATGTGTTCATTAACATGTAGTATCCGAGTATAATTTTTCTCTAGAATTTTTCAATAAATTCAAAATCTTTCAAAAATTGTGTACTCAACACTATCTCCTTCCCTCATTAATTGAGGGGGAGCGAAGAAAAAATGTTCCAATTATAATCATGCAATAACCATTTTTCTCCCATGTGCTTTCAAAATTCTCAAATAGCCATTTTATTCCATTGATATCAAAAACATCATATGGTATGCTATTTTAAGGGGGATAAAATTGGATTAAAATGGATTAAAATGTGATCGTATTTGACTCAAGTGCGTAAATCTTTCTTACATGTGCGAAGCAATTTCGAATAACGAAGCACATGTGTAGGGAGAGCACTTCTTAAAAGATGAAACTTTCAAAGTGTACAAAGTTTTGATTAATCTATCAAATACTTTGATTGATTTTCAAATAGTTTTATGGTTACGATCTTTATACCCAACAACCCATTAATTCACAAAGGAGATGAAGTCATAAGGTGGTATGGTTAGGTATAAGTCCGATGATCCAACCAGAACCGGAGGGATCTACCCAAGGACATTCTAATAGATAGAATTAGAAGTCCTTAGGAAAGATGAAGTTGCATAAAAATATGAGAATAATGTTGACTAAGGCATGAGTTAGCACATGAACAATCACAACAAGGTGCTAGTAATAACGTCTTGGTAAACATTGAAGGGGTTAAAGAATAAAAAAGAAATGTATGGATAAATGATGAAAAGAAAGAAGCCATCTACACAACTTAGGCAGAAACTAGGTCAATACATAATCTATCGGATATCAAAAGATGATATTTGGTATTGAAGACAAGACATCATGGACCCAGTGATGCAATGCACAACCCACCCTTCCCAGCCACTCAAGGTTCTCTCGAAAGAATATTGTTTCAATTCTCACAGAGATTAAACACGTTATCTATCGACTTTATCACTCCGAGTTAGTTGATATTGAGAAGGTGGCAGTCAGCTCCAGCCTTCGCTCACTAAAACCAAAAACACACTTATTGAGTATAGAGCCAAAAGAGATCATTAATAAATCTTACTAGAACACTATCCAAAAATACACTTGTTCTTCATACACTGTAAAAATAAGTGAAATAATAAGAGTCCTATGCATTATCCTTGTGATTTTGCCAAAACATCATAGTGATACTTCACAGTATTCACAGTGACGATGAAAATCCTACCAATGTTGTAACCTTTTCCCTTTTTGTGTTCTGAATATTTCATTAATAGTCCTTTGACTATTTGAATTTTGTCAGTTTATTCAGATTTTATACCGTGTTGACGGTGGTAATTTTATGAGAATTGTGATGAATTGTGGTTTATAGAGATTAATTATTCTCTTTTTCGAAAAGGTGTTATTGTGTTTATTTGTATTTCGGGTTCGACATGTGAATGCGAAAAAACGAGTCTGACACGTCCGTTAATGTCCAAATGAGTTTTGAAGGGTGTAAAGTGAAAATATGTCGTGTGAATACTCTAGGTTAATGGAAAAGTATTTTTAAAGTGAATAAAAATGCGAATTAACTTTGGGGAAAATTTTACGGTTGAGTTTTACTAGTATTTAAGTGATTTCGACACAAAAAGAAAGACCCGACACCCCATAGGATGCTAGTCGGTCAAGAAGTCAAAGGAGGGAGCAAGATGACTTAATTTTAGCTAATGTGTCTAGAATTGGTACATAAAGATGCCTTACACTCCCTATTATCATATAATCCTCCTCATTTTTCATTTTAAAAAAACACACACACCTTGGTGTGTGCTTGTGGTTCGTCCGCCCCTCACCAACAACAAAAACCCATAAATTTTCCAACTTTAATCAAGAATGTGATATTTCGGGTTGATACGAGTGTTTGGGTATTCATTTAAACAACGTTTGGGTTGTCCGGTTCGTGTCGAAATATACATTTTTGAATATTTTCTTGTAAGTTTCCAAATTTAAAGTTTGTTTGTCCTTTTGGGTTTATTTTGATGCATAGATGTTAGTTGTACAAGTTGATCGTTGTGAAAATCGATTTTTGTAACGAAACGAAAGAAAAAGGTGTGTTTGGATCGTGTAATAAAAGAAGGAAAAAGAGGGTTTTTGTTGTTTTAATGTTGTGGTCGTGATAGTTGAATAATATATGTTGCTAAATATCTTATTTTTGATAAGTAACTTGTATGGCTTATTCGGGCTTATTTTTAAGTTATTTCTTGGCTTATTTGGGCTTATATGCCACGTATAGTTTCCCAAAATCACTAGAAAAGTGATTTTGATTATTTTTATGATATGGCGTATGTTGTGGATAATTTTTGAGGGTTATGGTAGTAACCAAATGCGATACGTAGCTTATTAGCTTATTTTCAAGCTTAATATACGTATTTTTGAGCTATTGGACTCATGGCCCAATAAGTCCATTTAGGTCGCGGCTTAATGGAGTGGCTTATTGTGGTCCGGATTATTTTCTACATATTAGTATGAGCTTATATATGTAAATGGACCTTGGTTTTGGACTTGGATAATATTTTGGACTTATAAATGTTCTAATGGACCTTTGTTGGGCCTTAAGGCCCAATAAGCGATATTTAGTCGTTCTGAGAGTTTTGTCGGACTTTTGAAAGTGGAAATGTATTTACGAAGTGATATTGAACGATATTTTGGGAAAAATGTTTTAGTAAACGTTAAAGATTGAGATTTTATAATTTTGTCAAAAAGTGTCGAATTTGTGAAAATTGTTGAAAATGAGGTCTAAAACCTTGGAAAACGTTGTATAAACGTACGGGTCATGTCGAAATTTCGTAAAAAGTTTATACTTGGAAATTTTCCTAAAAACATGATTTTTTATTTTAAATAATAAAATATTATTTAATTATTTTATTTATTTGATAAATTCACTAATAGACGAAAAATATAATTTTTCTCGAAATTTTTCTAATGTGTTTATTATGAGTAAACGTTTCATTTTTAATCGTATTATGATTATTTTGAAGTGACCAAGGTTTACCGAATGGACTTGTCAAAATATATTTATAATTATTAATTATAATTATTTATTTATATTACTTATCTATTTTCTCTAAATTGTATAAGTATGTATTATCGGGGAATGAGATTGATATGATTGTGGAAATATGTCGTCAACCATCACGCCACTAAATTGTTTTGGGTAATTGGACAACGCGTTTAAACTCTATGCATCAAACGTGAAGATTGTTTGGAGTTGGATGATTAAATTGGGACATTAACTGGACTAGGTCGTGTGCGGGCGTCGTTGCATTTGCTTGTGTGATTGAGATTTGGGTTCTAAAGACTTGCTTGAGGTGAGTTCTCGTAGCCCTACTTTTTACTGTTTTTCCGTTAGGGGAAAATGATACTCAAATGTGTTTTGAAATGTTTTGAATTGAACCGTGCCAAATGTGGTTTTGTTTTTGGGACAAGATATGTGCTTATGACTGTTATGTGAATATTATGCATGATTATTGGATCGGATGGGTACGCCTACCCAGTGTTGTGAAATTATTAGATCAGATGGGTACGCCTACCTAGTATTTGTGTAATTATGGGAGCGAATGGGTACGCCTACCCAAGTTTGTGTGAGGTCCTGTCCTAATATTAGTGCTCCAGCTGGTAGGCCCTTTAGGTGCATAAGTGACATATTGTGATTGACTAGCGAGAATGCTATGTCTTGGATTGTTAGCATATATTCACTGTCATATAGCACTATTGTCTACTGTTGAAATATTGGCACAACTTTTGGGTTTAAGGTCAAACCTACGAGCTCACCAACATTATTGTTGACGTTTTCGAGTATCATTTTCAGGTGAAGTGAAAGAAGAGTAGTTTGGTGATTGTGATAGCAGACTTAGAAGTATCCCGTGTGGAATTTCGTTTGAAGTCTTGCTTGCTTGTTGTTTGATTCTAGTATTTGGATGTTTTGGATTAAGTTTGGATTATGGTCCCCTGTGTGGGCATATGAATAGTTGTAAGAGATTGTGGATTTTAGTTGCGATTTGGGACATCACTCGAGGTTGTTCGAGGTTGATGGTCTTCATAGCACTTGGAGTTTATGCAATGTAGTTTTCTCTATTTTGTATCTTGTGTTATGATTGATCATTATGTTGCATTCCCGAGTTTCCGCCTTTGTCGGGGTGTGACAGATTGGTAATCAGAGCCAAGGTTATAGAGAACTAGGTGGATTGGCCTAGACTATAACCTAAGATCCGTCGTCTAGTTGCGTATAGGATCTATGTGCGCGGTGTTCCGCTTTTGTGTGCTTTTGTGTGTTCGCGGTTTAGTGCTTTAGTTATGTCAGTCATTGAAATGTGTGAGCTCAAAATTGAATATGACTGGGAAAGGATGCGAATATAAGTACGGTGGCCAACGTAATTATAAGCGTATCACAACTCACTCATACTTAGTAATGTTGTTCACACAAATCGATGTTGACACCGTAGGGTGGTGTTATGTGTATATCGGTATGGAATACAGATCTATGCCACGAGAACCTGTAAGGAATATCATTTCCCTTCAAATCACGGATGTAACATGTAGACTTCTGAAAAGCAACTTCCAAATCCCCCCCGCATCACATAAAATTACCACCAGAGGCGCGATAAGATTTATGATTCAGCCCTTCGACGTAATAAACCCTTTTGATAATGATATTTTGTTGATCCCACTTCAATAGATCGAATTCCTTAAGCTTGTTTAAGGTTTAGTTATATTAGATAAATCTAACACAACTATAGTAGAAACTGTGTTTGAATGTATTAAAGATTATGTGAAATCTAATATTTAATATTAAAAAGAATTATTAATGAAATAGTAATTCAATGAGCATACAATTTAACGAATAAGCTCCAATATTATTAATGATAATAATACGAATACTCTTAAAGTATTAGGGTCTTACAAGGACCACACGAAACTTATGAATTATACGGTCTACGACTTTCAAAAGATTGTGATAAAAAGATATCAAAACTCTATACCCTAGGATCCCCTCGTTTTATACACCAAGGATCCCTATTAGGATTTACAAATACTTCATCTTAGTATCCAGAATCTTTTCTATAACAAATAAACTTAATACATATACATAGAAGCAGTACTAACAACACGCAGTACTAACAGAGTATTAACGCTCTCAACATTGCTTATCTCGTAGCGATTCTTAACCTTGAGCCATACTAATATACACGTAACATTAGTAACTTTGTACTAAGCAAAAGTAAACACTTAGCATATTTTTACTACAGTACTAATATTCCACTAGCAGTAGTAACTGGTATCTCTCTCATCAGTAGTAAACACTTAGCATATATCTCTCTCTCTCATTCAAAGTTCATGAGCAACACTAAATCCAGCTGAGCAACATTAACACAAACATGAGCAGCAGTAATTCAAACAGCATCAAGAAGACTTTTATTCCCAACAATCCTCCCCTAAACTTGATATTCTTCTTCAAAATCATCAAGTTTCTTCATTTAAAGCTTTATCAACACTAGGAGGATGCTTCCAAACACTTATTTACTTCATAAGTTGTTTCATGATGAATTTAAGAAGCTGATAAGCCATTTCACTTTCATAATCAATTATAAGCTTCTTTTTCAACATCATTGAAAGTGTAAGTGGTGCAAGGGGATACTTCTTCTCTACCAACATATAAATCTGCACATGTTGCATCATCAAGGAATGTACTCCACAGGAGTCATACAGCTTCCAATTCAACACTTTGTATTCTTGTGATATCCCTCCCATACTTTTATCTTCTACATGTGGTTCAAACATTGTTTTCAAATCACCCCATAATAACAAATCCAAGTCTTTCACTGGTCTTGTTGACTCATATTTAGCTTTTACCAACTTGTACAAATCTTTCAAATCTTCCCTGTTAAAACTTTTAAGCATTTGACTAAAGATCATGTACATTTGAGACTTTCCATCAGCTCTCATTATTTGATAATAGCTTTTTCTTCCTTCTTTATAAATCTTCTAGCCAACAATACTTAGAGACTTCACAGCTAAAGGTATAGCTTCAATTTCTACTTCTTCTTCATCTGGAATGATTTTCATTAACTGTTTAAGCTCTGTTGTTTCTTTGTCATCTTCTACCTTTTGTTTCTTTGTAATCTCTTGTATCAGCTCTGTTCCTGCTCTCTTTTCTTTGCCTTCCACCAACTCTGTTCTAAAGTCTTCAAATGTATTTACCCTTTTGAATGCTTTGTCAAACATCTCTTAGATAGAATCAAACTGGACGGATCTATAATTGTATAAATTATTTGAGGGTGAGTGTGAAGGAATGGGTTAGGGTAGGGTTGGTTATATGTTTATTTAGAGTTGGTAATGTGTTGGTGGTTCATTTTGTTTTTATCCTCTCTACGTTTTGAGCTATCAAAATGCGTTCAGTCTTTTTCTGATATAATTATGAAAATAATGTTACGTGTTTCGCAATAGACAACGCTTCGTTTCTTTGGCTTCTATTCATTTTCACCAATTATGATCTCCATTAATTTTTCATAATCATCCTAGTTTTCAATCAAGCAATATTCTGAGCTTCTGTTTCATTTTTCTCTCTTTACGTCTTTCTTCGCATCAAATTTAGCTTGTAAATTTAAAGCATTTTTATCTCTCTCTAAAAATTTAATTATATATTTAAGAAAGTGGGGTTAAAAAAATTCATGTAAAATTAGACAAGACTGATTAATCTTTCTTGTGAGACTCATGCTAGGCTTAAACAGTTCAATCAATATCCCTTTAATAATAGATAAACACAAAAAATTTTAGTTACCTTGTCCTCTGATGTTGTGAAGATAGTTGTGAAGATATTGTTATTGTAGATTCACCCAGTTCTTGTATAACAACCCTTTTCTTCTTGGATTTTGTACTTTTCATTTCTTCAAGTACTTGAGCCAAAGTAAATCAATCACAATTAATAGGCAAACACCTCCTCACCAGCAGAAACATTCCCATCATGAACACTAACCAGGGTAATTTCTTCGTCTACATCAATAGCATCAATCCTCCCCTGTTTGGATGCATCCTCACCCAAACTTTCTTTATTATCAGAGGATTCTACCTTAGCAGTCAAACCAACTTTGTATAATCTCTTCAGCCTATGAATTCTTGGCCTATCTTTCTTTCAAAAGCTTCTTGACCCTCCTTTCAAACTATCAATCTCATTATGTTTGAGTGGATCTTGTCGAGAGCGTCCAAATCAAGAACCCGTTAATTTTGGGGGTAAAAAAAAAAAAAAAAAAGAGGGGGGTACAATACACTGTCATCAATTCATTAAGTTTAAGTCTATCCTCATCACTTTGAAGTATGTTACCTTTTGTGAGCAGTGAATCATTGGAATGTTTAGATACACTCTTAAACCTGATTTGAGCAATAGTATCCCCCAAGGTTTCTTGGCACCAGGGACCACCACCTGAATTAGTTCCTTGGAACAAGATACATTAGGTGTATTGAGGCCTTAGATTGTTCTTATTTATGTTACCACTGTCCTAGCTCTCGTCTAAGCAGAGCAGTAGTGGCAGCCCTTACCAAACTATCACCCAACTCCTTATGGACAGCCTCATCTGCAATATTTTCAATAGGATCACTAGGCTAAGGTACATGAGTGTCCTTTCTTTTAGGCTTACTAGGTTGTTGTATCTTTTGAGGTTGAGTAGATGGTTGAATAAAGGTAGGTGTGTGATGGGGATCAGTTGGAATTGCTGAACCTTCACCCAGTTGTGATTGGTTTTGTACCACCATTGTTTGAAATAAAGGTGTTACTCTACCAGAAAAACCTTTACCTACCCTTCTCATATTTCCAAAAATCTTTTTAGTGTGAGAGGGTGCAATATAATACTCAATATGAAGGCTTGACACCCATCAATTTGTTGATCTAAAAATATTTGTACAAACCTTGAATACATCAAAAAATTGAGATGCTAAACAAATTATCAAAGTTTCCTAATCATAATTTCACTAATGAATTTAGAAAAATTGAAATTTCCTGGTTAGTAGATATAAGCAGATATTGACAAATGCCAATAGTACTACTTAAAATCCAGTATTCAGGCAGTATCTTTGGACTTAGACAACTGAAAAATAGTATGAATTAGAAATTCCATATGTGGGAAAGAATGGTTTATAAACAAGTTGTTTTTGTGAAATTTTCTCATACCCCATCAATGTAAGTTGTTCAAAAATGGTAGAATTTGGTAAACAATCAACACCTTCCTCATCTGCTAGTTGAAGATCTCTTCTAACAGATGATTCAGTGATGATTATCTTCTTGCCATCTACTAGGGCATGTAACTGTTCTTTCACTTGCCCCTGTATTTCCCCGTTGATAGTTTTTAGGCCATGACTAAGTAGACCAGACTGTTCAATGCATAGAAATATATATATAGGAATTAATCGGTAGTGGCATACTTATGGGGTGTGCATATCAAAAAAATCCATAACACGTGCGGTCTTTATGGGTAGGTGTATAGTGACAAATAATGCGATCATAATATAAGTAATATGCAAACTTCTAGAGCGTCCCCCCCCCCCCCCCCCCAAAAATTTGTGATGGGTTTTGATAACGGGTGATAAAAATTGAGTCAGGGTTTGTAATTGGAGAGTTATTGTTGCAAGAAAGAAATTGATTAATATTTATTGATTAAATCAATTTAATCGAGAGTTTTATGGAAAATAACCCTTAACAACCATCAGCAGTAGTAACTCAGCAGTTAGTAAGTTATGCCTTAGCATCATTAACCTTTGAGTCAACCAAGTAATAACTTCAACTCCATTTCCAAACAGTCTTTTCTCATCCTCAATATAACACTTTCTTTGCTTTCTTATTGCTTGCAAATTGTGAGCTCAAAAACTAAGAAAACACAAGCCATAGCAATTTTCACAATTATCACAGTATTAATATACCAAACAAGTATTAAAGTAAAAACTAACAGTAGAAACTCATTGTATTAAGTATAACCACAGCATATTAATTATACTTAACAGCAGAAACCTTTTGAATGACATAATAACAGTACTAATTCATACAAAACTCTACAAAAACATAAAATAAAAAGACTTTAAAGATTTAGCATTCCAATACTAGCAATCAAATATTGAACTCTACTTACATCAAAAGCTTTTGTAAGCAAATCTGTAACATTCTCGTTAGTATGGATTTTGACCATTTGAATCAATTTCTTATTCATTGCATCATCAATAAAAATATGTCTGGTCTCTATAGCTTTGTTTTTGAATGAAAAACAAGATTTCTAATTAGGCAAAATAGTATGGTTATTTGTCAATAAAGATTTTGGTATGCATAAAATTGTACCTATAATCAAGTAGTTGATTCTGAATCCAAAGCACTTGTCCACAGCAACTTGAAGCAGCCACATACTCAGCTTCTGTTGTGTAATTTGCAACCACTGTCGGTTTCTTGCATTGCCATGATATTAATCTACATTCAAGGAATTGTGCGCGAACCTCCTAATTGTAGACATCCCAATCCAAGCTTCCATAGCATAATCACTATTAATGTATGCTACCAAATCAAAAGGAGAATCTTTTAGATACCAAAGGCCCAATTTTGGTTGACCTTTTAAGTACCTAAAAATCCTTTTCACAGCATAAAGATGTAAAACCTTGGATTGACTTGTAACTAGCACAGGTACACACTGCAAACATGATGTCAGGTCTGCAGATGTCAAGATACATCAATGAACAATCATTTGACCAATACATATGAACATCCACGTTATTCACTCATCTTCATCCTTGATCATACAAACTCTCATTTTTATGTTCCAATTGTGTGCAGTCACACTGACTTTAGTAAACCTAATCTATTTAAAAAATTTCCAGCAACATATTTATCTTGACTAATATATATGTCATCCTTCTTCTGCTTCACTTGTAATCCCAAGAAGAATGTAAGTTCTCCCATAGAACTCATCTAAAATTTCCCATGCATCAACTTCTCAAATGCAATGCATAGCTCATTCTTTGTTGAAACCAAAGATGAATATCATCAACATAAGACTTGGACCATCAAAATATCAACTTTAGTAGCTCTTTAGATGATATGGTCTTGTCAAATTCATTTCTCCGCTCTTTGAAACCCATTGTTCAACATATATGTCACAACAAAGGTTTCATACCAAGCTCAAGGAGCTTGATGTATTCCATACAATGCCTATTTAACATTGTATAACTCGATCAGGAAATTCCTGGATCTTCAAAATCCAGGTGGTTTGTCACATACATACACCATCTCTTCAATCTTCCTATAGAGAAAAGCACTTTTTTAACATCCATTTTACAATACACCCACAAAATCTTTAAATGAAGCATACGCTATAAATAGCCTAATTGCGTCAAAATTCTTGCAACAGGGTAAAAGACTTCATTTAGTCAATCTATTCTTCTTGTGTGTAACCCTTGACAAGCCAATCTTCTTATTTCATATCAAATTCCCCTTTCAATCCATTTTATTCTTGAAAACCCATTTAAAGCCCTATAACCATTTTTCCATTTGGTAAAATCCACTAAAGACCAAACTTCTTGTAACTGAATTGTAGAAGCTCTTCCTGTAAGCTTCTATCCATCTTGATCCTCAATGCATGAATTAACCTTTTTAAGGTTCTTCCCTGTGATAAAAAACAAAGCAAACAAGCATTTTGAAGGACTTTATGGTTTGCTCTTTAATAGAATAAGTACTAAACAAACCCATGTTCCTCCAACTACTTTGACATCTTTCTGTTTGTGTATTTGATTGTTCACAGGTGCAAATCTTTAATAACTTGAATCCAAGAGGCGATGATCTTTAATGTCATTCCTATAGTAGTGCATTAGGATTGACTTGGATTGTTGTTATCCAAATCCTTTATGTCAAAGCCACTGCACCATCATCTTCATACATCTCTGAGAAGCAAATATGCTAATAAACTTCCAAGAGAAAGCATATTTGGATCCAAATGAAAAGTTCAATGCTTGTTTGTTGTACAACCAACAGCATAACCTCATTTGTGCCAGCAGCACTAATAGTTGACACTAACATAGTTAACATACCAGCAAAAGTCATTCAAACGTTGGTTGCAAGAAAAGTTGTCAGAGCAGTAAATACGAGTCAGATTTAGGTCAGATTACGAGGTATAAAACCCCCACTTAAAATTCGAATTTAGCTTAGTCCTTCTCCAGGAGTTTAGTTCTATGTGTCTATTAGAAATCCCCTAAAGGAGAGCTTCTGATTTGGAGTCTAAGTATGGTTTTTAGGTCCAAACGTTTTAGTGTGCAATCAGATCCGAATTGGGACTGTTTTGAAGTTTGATTTTATTAGGAGTACTTGTGCATCTAAATTTCTCTTAGGAATCATAAGGTAGTTAATATACTCTTAAATGAATATAGGTGATTTTTGGTATGAATTATGGAGGTCACTAAGTAGAGGTTTTGAGTACGTTAAGTCACGTTAAAATTCTGCAGTTTTAAACAAATTATGACTAACTAGTGAAACTTGTTAATGAAGTGGTTAAAGTTGGGTATGGTGTCGGGATGACCCATAGGGTTAATAGAACACCTTAGACATCCATCATATGATTGTTACATGTACTTAAGCTTTTGGCTTAGTAGCGAGTAACACGAGTTATTTTGTTATTTAGATTTGTGCTAGTTGTTTGTGAAGCTTTTTGTTGGAATCTTTTGGAAAGCTAAGCAAAGGTGAGTTTCATAGCCCTTTTTTCTCATGTTATTTTGGGTTGAGAATGATGCTTGTCTTGTTGTCATGTTAAAATGTTTTTAAGCTTGCGGTAGTTATGTGTATTGGATCGTAGGCACGTTCCGTCCCGTTGTGTTACGATATGATATGTTTGGTATTGTGGATCCCAATGTCCGTCAATTTGCAAGAATGAGTTATAGGCGGTGGTAGACTTGCCGGTGAGCTTATTTTTGGCATGTAGCACACATATGAATTTTGGTATTCTTGTGGATCGTAGGGCACGTCGTCCGTTGTGGTTAATTTGGTGTCATGAATTGTTTTGGTAATTGCAGCAGCTAATTGAAAGTTTATTTTGGGATATTGTTGTATGTCGTAAACCTATGAGTCTCGCTCCAACTTTATGTGGACGTTTTAGGCATCAATTTTCAGGTGAGCTTAATGGTGTAAGATGAGAGCGAAGTGGTATAGAAGTGACCGTAGTGATGGAGTTTCTTTATGCTTTCTGTTTGAATAAATACGTTTGCATGAATTGTTTGGATTATGTTTTGCATGTCATTTATTGACGAGACCTCTTTCTCATTAATAAAGACACCATTAGGTTTTGGGTATTGTTATGACACTTTGTGTCTTTGCTTTACTTTAGTTTTCATTTTAGTATTCTTTATATAGACACCATATGTTGTGATGATATCCATTCTTGTTTACGCCTCGTGTTTCCGCCTTGGCGGGGTGTGATAGTCCTAGTAGCCTTAATTTGTGTCTTATTCCTCCTCTTAGCAACTCCATTTTGTTGAGGAGTTCTAGCTACACTAATTTGTCTCAAAATACCCTTCATCTTACAAAACTGATTCATTTCTTTGTTTTTAAACTCAATCCCATTATCACATCTAATCGCCTTAACCTTGTGATCTTACTAGATTTTTCTATCCCAGTTATAAAAGAATTAAATGGCACTGGTCTCATCCTTGATAGATAGAATAGAAAAATCCCATTACACCTATTATATTTATCTGTGACAACTAGGCCTCTACATTTTCATTCATAAGGTTTTTTGCTAATGTTGGACAATTAAGCTGCCATATGTAACAAATGTAAAGGAAGACTGATGAGTTCTCTGTTTTGGACTTACAAGAGGCTTTGTGCTGCTTTCCCTTTTGACAAGCAACACATGTTTGATCATTTTCAAAAAGTTTGGAAGGTAAACCTCTTACAAGATTTCCTTTACTAATTTATTATGGTTTTAAAGGGTAAGTGACTAGCCTTCTATGCAAGTTTAGATTCATCAAGTGTGGCTTTTAAAAAAAGGCAAAGTTAAACCTTCTGTTAGGAATTATTGTTCTTTAAATCTCACTATACATTATTGTTCTCTCTAGGAATATAAGTAAAAACTTGACCTTTCATGCATTTAACTTAAAGTTTTGGAGATAAAACAATACATTCAGTATCATTAAAAGTAACACTATTCTTTTTATCACACAGTTTTTGAGACACTAAAGAGATTATACTTTAACTCTCTCATAAATTACAACATTTTAAAATCTAGATTTCCAGTTTTAAGGTATTTTCTTATGAATCTTTTCCTCCTTGTGGATCCTCCAAAAGCAACATGCTCCTCCATCCTATCTATTCATTGTTTGAAAGATAGGACATGTTCCAGGTAATGTGCATTGCGCATCCACTATCAATCACTATCTTGATCTGTAAATCCATTGTGGATTGCCCCTCGCACATTTAGATATGAAATTCAAGTTTCTTATAGGGACCCAAGGCCTATCACTGACTTGGATCTGCCTTGTGCATCAACATAATCAAACTTTTTAGGGTGATTGATGCACTGTTGTGTTTAGAAACGTGGTCTAAAACTTTATGCTTTGGTTTCCAAACCCAACAAACTGAGGCCTTAACAGCATTAAAATTATTTCCCTTAACAGCATTAACTACTACTTTTGGCCTAGAAGTATTAAATTTTTTACCCCTAACAGTATTAAACTTTTGATTAATATTACTGTTTGTATATGTTGTTGTTCTTAGAAATGGGCCTCTTATCAGTTGAATATGCTGTTTTGAATGATATGACTTGTTTAGCGCATTCATGTTGTTTTTGAGTGAGCTGGTATTAACTTGTCTAGCCAGTATTAACATTAATGTTGTTTTTGAAATATTCTTGTCTAGCAGTATTAATTGATACTAAGCTAAACTTCATTAGTTTATGCTCTTGGACCTAAGTTCTTTTTAGCCTTAAGGGATGTTAGTAGAATCCAGGTGTACTATTTTTAGTATTGTTATGATGAAAAGGGGAAGCGTTAGGTTCAGGGAATCATGGGAGTTTAGGAGTGATCAGAATAGGGTGTGAATTTGATGGGTAGTTAGTGAATTAGGATGGTTCTAGGGGTGAGCTTTTTAGCAAAGTGATTGATGATTCACCTTTTGAGAATTGTTCTAAAACAGGTTTTTATATCCTTTAATTTTGAAACTGTTTTTGAAGGTAGATATGCACGTCAATGTGGCAAATGATCAGAAGCTATGCTACACACATAACATGACTTCTGTAAGAACATCTTAGATTGCTTCTTAGTTTTTGAGACAAATATTGTTCAATTTCTTTGGTGCCTGCTTAGACTGTGAGTGTTTTGCCTTTTGTTGCTTCAACTTGTTTAACAGTTTTCCTAGCAGTTTTTCTTGTTGTGTAGATTTGACAAACTCTTTCTTAACAATACTAGGCCTAACTGTTTTCTTTTCAGTTTTGTGCTGAGTCACATCCTCTTCCTTATCATCTGACACCCATTCTTCAATAATTGGGGCATCATCATTCTTCCTAACTACCTTAGGTTCTTCTTTACTAGACATAGCTTTACAGTCTCATTACTTCAGGCTCATTTAACAAACGTCATCTAAACCTATAAAAGTACAAGTCAGGTGTTGGTGGCATGAAATATTCCTATGTAGGAGGTGTGAACTGCATTATGTTGTTTCATAACCTAAACCTTTCTTGCAATTGTCAACTATCTGACACTCTATGAGCTTGTTTAAACTTTTAGATGCATGTTCAAATTTATCTACATTAAGTTGAATGCCATCTTTTTCTTTTTGAACTGTTTCAAGCTTCTTCCTAAGCTCTCCTATAGCTATTTCTCCTATATGAATTTCAAATTTTAAGCCCTTAATATCTTGTAAATAAATAGACTCATTTGCTTTATAAACTTCAAGTTTTTCTTCCACAGACTTTAAAAATGTCTTTAAGCAAGAACGTTAGAGACTCATTTTTCTTAATTCTTTTATTAGTTGACATTTGAGATTTATATCTGTACAAGATTGTGAAGCATATAGAATCATTGGATTATCTTTGAGTCTGGACTTGAAGATTAAATAGCCTTGAGTGCATAATTAGCCCTTCCATTGCTGTTCACTCCGTCATATATGACGCAAGACCACTCTCAATGACTCCAAAGCTGTGGAAGTAGATGTTCACAGGCACACTTCTATCTTGAGCTGCTTTGTTCTTGTTGTCTTGTATTTTTGGAGCTTTGCATCTACCTAGCAAAATGTCCCTTCCCTGGACAGTTGTAGCACTCCAATGTTTGGGACTTATTCAATACTCAATAGTCCAGAATTGCATTAACAGTAATGCTCCCTTATTGTATTCTTCAAAATAAGCCTTCCTTCTTGCCCTCATAGTCAATATGGCCATTTGCCATCTCAAATCCATCTCTTCCATGTCATCTGGATGGATTTGTTGCAAGTCCTCATGTACAAGTTGAGGACTATTTGGTTGACTAGCAAAGAATGCACAAATAACAGCATCACTCAAGTTATCAATATTTGTAGAGTTAGCAGCATTAACTTGAGTGCTAGCAGTAGAAACTCTATGAGCAGTATTAACTGCTTCATTAGTGCTGCTAGTGTTGTTATTTGAAGAGGACACAAAAGCCATGTTCTGTGTGCTTGAACTTGAGCTAGACATCCCTTTAACTTCTGGTTCATACACCTTGAGGTTGTTGTAGAGATCATCCATGCTCATTGTATCCAAATCAGCTTTATTCCTCCACACAACAGCATGTGTGTTCCACTCAGGTGACAAACTTCTTAATAACTTTTGATTAACATCTTCTTGTGAAAGCTTTTCATCCAAAAGCTCCAACTGACTCACAAGCTTTTGAAGCCTATCAAAAGTTTGATCAAGCATCTCTGAGCTTGGAGCAGTGAAGTTTTCATATTGCTGCTTTAAGAGATTCCTTTGAGTCTTTCTTGTAGCTGCATTCCCACCAAATCTCTTTTCAACAGCTTCCAGCAACTTCTTAGCATCCTTTATAGAGTTAAACTTTAACTGATGTTCATTGGGAATGCCCATCATTAAAGTACTTCTAGCTTTCACCTCTAATCTTCTCTGAGCCTTTTCTTCAGCAGTTGTAATAGGCATCTCTGTCATAACTCCTTCCACAATTTTTGTTTTTGGCAAGGTTGCACCATTCTCTATGACTTCCCACAGTGCATAGTCTATCATCTGGATATATTGTTCAATCCTCATCCTCCATATCTCATACTCACCAGGTTTGAGCATGGGAACTTTAGATGCAGCCACCATGTGTGCAGAATCTTGATCCATATCTTTTAGCAAAAACAGGTTCTTCTTATTCATAGTTTCTCAACAAGCTCTGATACCACTTGTTGATCCCACTTCAATAGATCGAATTCCTTAAGCTTGTTTAAGGTTTAGTTATATTAGATAAATCTAACACAACTATAGTAGAAACTATGTTTGAATGTATTAAAGATTATGCGGAATCTAATCTTTAATATTAAGAAGAGTTATCAATGAAACAGTAATAAACATACAATTCAACTAATAAGCTCTAATATTATTAATGATAATAATACGAATACTCTTAAAGTATTAGGGCTTTAAAGACCTTGAAGCTCTGAAAATTGATAAAAGATAATAAAAAAATATCAAACTCTATGCCCTAGGACCTCCTTTTATGCACCAAGGAGTCCTAGTCGGCTTACAATACTTTCCTAAGTATCTAAAATCTTTTCTATAAACAATTAATACATATCAAATAAGGAGTACCAACTAGCAGCATTAACTTGATATTCACTAGTAGTGGTAACTTCAAGCATATTTTCACTAGCAACATTAACTTCAGCTGAGCAGTCTTAACTTTATACTAGCAGTACTAATATTCACTAGTAGTACTAACTTTGTACTAGCATTAGTAAATACTTAGCATATTTTCTTTGAAGTCTCTGAGTAGTACTAACTCCAGCTGAGCAGCATTAACACAAACATGAGCAGCAGTAATCCAAACAACATCAAGAAGACTTTTAATCCTAACAATCCGCCTCCAGAGATTGGTTTATATTGATGAAACCATTCTCTTATTGCGGTCATATGAAAAGTAGCTCCCTGTCAAACAACCATACATCTGCAAATCTCTTCCTGCTTTCAATTTTAACCGATGCTTCACAACACAAAGCGTCACCATCTTCTGAAGTGCTAGCGACATTTTCCTGAGGATATGAGTTATTTAAACCCCGACAATCTTTCCTAAAGTGACCCGGCTTGCCACATTTGAAGCATTTAAAATTCTTCTTCTTTCCTATTTTAGATTTACTTTGATTGTGACTCTCACTGGAGCCGGTTCCATTAACATCCCTCTTATCACCACCAATGCCTCCACCTGTCTTGAACTGGTTTGCTTGTCCTCCCTGTTGTTGTGCCTATTTTCTTCTTCTAGAATGGCGGTGGCAACATCATCGAAGACTAAAGAGTCCGAAAGAACATTACTGGTTAAGTTGATGATAACTTGGTCATATGAGTCAGGTAAACTTTGAAGTAGAATTTCAGCACGTTCTTGTGAATCTATTTTACAACTTAAAGAAGTGAGCTGAGAAAATAGAGTATTCAAGTTATTAACGTGCTCAGTCACCGAAGTAGATTACGTCATGCGAAGAGCATAAAGTTTCCTCTTAAGAAAATTTTATTGTGGAGCGATCTTACCTCGTACAATCGAGCAAGATGATCCCAAATCTCCTTTGCACTTTTCTTCTCCTCTATACTTGACAAAACTCCATCTGCTAATGCCAAATGAAGATTTGCAATAGCATTTCCGTCCATCTTGTCCCATTTCCTATCATCCGTGACCTCAGATGGCCTTTCACCAATGGCCGCTAAACATTTATCCTTTCTATGGATAGCCTTCATCTTTAATTTCGACAACGAGAAATTATTCCCATTGAATTTTTCAATTTCAAATTTCGCTGCCATTGCTACAATCACAATCTACTTTTCGACCAAACTATTATTTGTTAATAATAGTAATGAACACCTTTTGAGTGGGTATAATTTTATTTATCTTTTGATGTGGAGGGTCCACTTATTAGTGGCAACCACAGAGCATACCATAAATAATTATATACACACCCAACCTTAGCTCTTGATACCACTTGTTGAGAAAAGTGACACCAGATTGAAGCAAAACCGCAACTAAAATATAAGATAATATAAAAGATGACATACGAATTTAAAGTGGAAACCCCAATAGGGTAAAAACCACTGGCAAGGAAAGATACATTTCACTATGATGGAAAATAGGAATTACACCATCTCTCTAATAACAAGGATAAACACTAATTATTGTATCTCTCGCTATTAGGAGAAATTACTAATTCTCTAATAACCTCACTACTAGGAGACACTTTGCAATTTACTCTTGAAATGAAATGGGATGCTGAAACAAATGAATTGAGGCTTCATTTATAGGCTCGTGAATGGCTGAGTAGATTGGTGAAAAGCCAACAATACATAAGAGTCAAAATCCCTTCATTCATCCAAAGGCCATAACTCTAACAAGATTCACTTGCCCTGTCATTGTCTAACACAAATTTAAACATTTTAGTTGATCATATTCTAATTAAGAAAAGTATAAGAGTATACATAGATCAGAAAACAAAAACCAAGGCCAGAAGTGTGACAACATTTCAAACGTGCTAAGTAAATACATCTTATTACTTAACATAACACGTACCTTGAGCTGTTGATAGTATTGCCGCGAGAGGATTGCTGCATACTGATCAGTGGTATGTATGTGGCTCGTGGGATAACTGTTAGGCAACAAGTAGTTGTTTGTGTAATCATCGCTTCCAATATTTACCAAGTAAATACATTTCTTTAAGTATTTACATGTAAATGTGTTGTTT
>BQNB010060196.1:1878-37023 GCA_026074375.1 Tanacetum coccineum
GAGCTTATTTGACAGCTTTTAATAAGCTGTCAAATAAGCTACTCAAGTTAAGCTTAAATCTCCCCTGGTGCAAAGGGGAGATTTTAAGCCCCTTTTTCTCTGTCATTTAGTGTTTTTAAGCCCAAGTTTTTGGCTTATTTTAAGAGTTTATAAGCTCTTAGATAAGCCCTTAAAGTTTCAGACTTTGGTGAGCTTATTTGTTGGCTTATTTTTAAGCCAAAACTTGCCTATTGACTGTTTTTGAATACCTTAGGTGTAGGGACTGCTTATTTTATCTATTATGCTTATTTAGCTTATGTCATTAGCCTTTTTCTTAGCTCTTAATAGCTTTTTAGGTTAGGCCTTGGTAATTGTTAAGCTTATTTGCTTTTAACTTAGCTTATTTGTCCAATGACTTAGTTAAAATTTAGTTTAAGCTCTATTATAGTTGCTGTTATCATAAGCTGTTACCAACAGCTTATTTAGTTTAGCTTTTCCTTTTCTTCTTAACTTACCTAGGTTAGTTTAGACCTCTTAGCTTATTTTAGTTTTTGTCTTAGTTTTTGTCGAAAAGGACTTAAGCAAAATTTAGCTTCTAAGCCCTTTTAAGCTTTCTGTCAAGTTTAAGCTTATTTATTGCTTTTCAGCAAAAGTTGTAGAAGACAAAGTTGTTAAGCCCCACGAGCTTAACAACTTTGCTTCTTTGAGTTTTCGAAAAAAAAAATGGAAAGACAAGAGGTCCGGGTGAGCAAGACTCGAACCCGTGACCTCTCGATACAGTCCCCTTTATAACACCACTCCTTACCACTGCGCCCTTGGGTCTTTTTCGTTAAAGACTCAAGGGCTTAGTTATTTAAGGGGGTTTTGGCTTTATAAGCTTATAAGCTGAAATAGCTTATTTACGGGCTTATTTCTTAAGCTACTTTTCGTTTCTCATTTTTCGTAGGATTGTCCTAGTGTAAAGTATTTTTTATAAAATTTTCAGAATTTTTCGAAGTCATTTTATATTTTTTATAATTTAATTTCGTTAAAAGTTTATTTAATTCATAAAAAATACAAAAATTGTCAAAAAAATATTTTGCTTTTTTAGAAAATTTTCTTTTGTCATATAGTTTGTAGGAAAAATTCAAAAGTTTTCGTAGGGTCATTTTTACAACTTTTCATCTTTTAAAGAACGGGTCCGGGTGCGGTTTTTTGTCTTGACTCGTTTTTGGGTCAAACGAACTCCGTTTTCGGTCTAGTCTTTTTCATTCTTCGTTATTTGTCCCGTAGAGTAGTTTAGAAGTGAAAATTTCTTCGTAGGGTTATTTTTAAAGATTTTAGGTTTTTTCCCCTTTGTTCGGGATTCGTGCTCCCGTTTTTCAGCTTAATTTAGTAATTTTTAGGATTTTCTTAAACGTTTTAGTTTGTTATTATCTAATTTGACTTTTTTAATCTCTCAAATCAATTCCTTCCTTCAAACTCAAATCTTCGACTGTATCGATTTTCCATTCCAGCCTCGTTGGGGATAAACGACCCGGGAACACTCTATACTACTTCTCGGTTTCATTGATTGTTGTTTTTAGATTATATATATTTTATATTTTATCATATATTATATATATAGTGTAAAAAGTTACGATCAGTCTACGAAACACTTCTTCAAATTGGAAACATGAAAAGTACTATGAACCCGGCTCAATTTATCTGGGAGTTCAAGTCGATAAGCAAGCGTTCCCACTTTAGCAAGAATCTTGAAAGGTCCAATATAACGAGGGTTCAGCTTCCCCCATTTGCCGAAACGTATCACCCCTTTTCATGGTGACACCTTTAGCATGACCTTATCTCCAACCTCAAATTCTAATGGCTTACGTCTCCTATCGGCGTAGCTCTCCTGTCTATCTCGTGCAGCTTAAATATGCTTCTTGATCTGAATGATCTTCTCATTTGTTTCATGAACAATTTCCGAACCAATGAGCTAAGCGTCACCAACCTCAACCCAACAAATAAGCGATTGACATTTTCGATCGTAGAGAGCTTCAAACGGTGCAGTTTTGATACTCGTGTGATAACTGTCGTTGTAGGAAAACTCCACCAAAGGTAGGTGTCTATCCCAACCTTTCCCAAAATCAATCACACAAGCACGAAGCATGTCCTCTAAGGTTTGGTTTGTTCTCTCACTCTGACCATCAGTCTGTGGATGGTAAGCCGTACTCATGTCCAATTGAGTACCTAGGGCTTTGTTCAGTGATTTCCAGAATTGAGATGTGAACTTACTGTCTCGATCAGAAATAATCGAAACCGGCACTCCATGCCTCGAGACTACTTCCTTCAAGTATTATCTCGTCAACTTCTCCATTGAGTCCGTTTTCTTCATTGGTAAGAAATGAGCGGATTTTGTGAGTCGGTCAACAATTACCTAAATTGTATCTTGACCAGAAGACGTCTTTGGCAACTTAGTAATGAAATCCATAGTAATGTTTTCCCACTTCCATACTGGGATCACAGGTTGAACTAACAAACCAGATGGTTTTTGGCATTCGGCCTTGAATTTGGCACATGTCAAACATTTACTCACGTAAGTGGCAATCTCAGCTTTCATATTCGACCACCAGTACAGTTTCTTTAAATCCTAATACATCTTGTTCGATCCAAGATGTACCGAATACTTTGACTTATGCGACTCGTACATAATCAACTCCCTTAATTTACCATGGAAAGGTATCCAACTCCTCCCATTTAAACATAACGTTCCATTAGCACGTGGCTCTAGCTTCTTAATCATACCACACAGATCTTCTGTTCTATAATTCTCCTCCTTTCTTGCCTCAACCTGAGCGTCTAAGATCTGCACAGGGAGGTTCAGACCAATCGTCATAACCAAAGCTCCAACTCGTATTAGTTTGTTCTGTTCCTTTTGGCTCAAGGCGTCCGCCACCACGTTCGCCTTTCCCGGATTATAACGAATCTCATAGTCGTAATCACTCAACAACTCTAACCATCTACGTTGTCTCATGTTCAACTCTTTCTGATCAAGAATATGTTGCAAGCTCTTATGATCAGTGAAGACAATGCACTTCATGCCGTACAAATAATGTCTCCACATTTTGAGAGCAAATACTATAATTCTTCCCACGAATCTTAAGTGAAAACTCATAGTGCCCGTAGCGTGTTCTAAACGATGTATTTGGAATGTATTCCTCCCGAAATCTAAGTTGGTGATAACTAGATCTCAGGTCGATCTTCGAGTAGACTCTTGATCCTTGCAACTGATCAAATAAGTCGTCGATTCTCAGGAGTAGGTATCGATTCTTCACAGTCAGCTTGTTCAGCTCGCGGTAATCGATACACATCCGAAAAGATCCATTTTTCTTTTTCATAAACAAGACCGGGGCTCCCTAGGGTGAGGAACTCGGTCTTATAAATCCCTTGTCAGAAAGTTCTTGAAGTTGAGTAGAAAATTCTTGCAGTTTTGACGGTGCTAATCTATACGGGGTGCGTGCCACAGGTGCAGCACCAGGGACCAAGTCAATTTGAAATTCAACTTGTCGCATAGGCGGTAGCCCAGGCAAGTCTTCTGGAAAGATCTCTGGAAAGTCCCGTACAGTCGGCACGTCCTCAAGTCACTTCTCTTCCGACTTGTCTTCGGTTTCCTTCTTCATAATTTGTGCCAGAAAAATCGGGCAACCTCTCTTAATATATTTCTGAGTCTTAGTGCATGATATAATGCTCAACTTTGACTTCTCTCCTTTGCCGTCTATATCACCTTGAATTATCAAAACTTCATCACCATAGGGAATTCGTACAATCTTTTCATCGCAAACAATCACCGCATGATGATTCGCTAATCAATCCATGCCGATGATGACGTCGAAACTACCAAGTTCTATGGGCATTAGGTCAATATTAAACGGGTGACCTAACAATCCTAACATATAACCTCTAAGTACAGTATCGGATCCTATTAGCCTTTCGTTAACTAGCTCAATAGGGTACTTAATGTCTAAGATAGATGGGATGATGTCACTTACAAGGATAAAAACTGTAGGTAAGAAATTTTTGTTGGCTTGGTTCTAGGTACTTGAAATAATTATGTCCTTTTCTTTATTTCATGACCATTAGAAACTTGGACGATGAGGAAATTTCATAATTTTCTCAATTTCGTCCCAACGAATGAGGATAAGTCTATTATGTTCTAAAATCTTAAAATCCGTAATTACCGTGACTACAAGGAGTGTGACTCGGTCTCTTGGCTAATGGTACGGTGTCTCTATATGGTAATATTTGAGGAAATCTACTTCGTTACAGAGCTTACTAATGCGAATACATATGACAGACATAACTCGCAAACACGCGCGCAAAATATTGGTAAAATATGAAGATGATAAAATCTTATCGAAATTGTAGAGAAGAGAAAAAGAATATAGAAGTGGAAAGTAAAAATAGATTGACAATTTTTTTTTTGAGGTGACTACTCTTAGCATAGGATGGTCCTCCCTGAATTATACATAGGTGATCAGGCTATGTATATTTTAGGTACTAACATTAAAATGCTCGTTTCGTCAAACTAGAGTTATGTTTAAAGTTTGTATGGTATAAACAGTGTTGTTTCTAAGGTAGAAAAATAGTTCGTGAAAACGAGAACATTGTAATTTATATAACGACACAAGATATTTCGTAAGACTTAGTAGAAATAGTTTAAGAGGTGATACCTAAATAATTTACGAGAAAATTACGTGACAATTTATAGTGTAAGAGTGAGGGGTCTATAAAATGGTAACAAAATGGTCTTACATCGTTGACAAACCAATAGTTATATTGAGACAATGAAATGTTTGTAAAATACATGAAGTAGTTCGTAAGATGACGTCGAAATAGTTTATAAAAGAAATGAAGTAGTTCGTGAGGTGACAACGAAATGGTTTGTAAGATGTCTGCAAAGTAACTTTTAATAAGGTAGCAAAAGGGTTTATAAATAACTGTAATATAGGTTATAAGATGGAAATGAATTAGTTCATTAAATGATAGCCAGATAAGTTATGAGGTAATAGTAGGATAATTATAAGATGTTGACAAACGGTTTATGTAATAATATCAAATAGTTTATAAGGTGTTAGCGAAATGATTTATAAAACGATGGCAAAAGTTTATAAACGTCGACATAATAGGTTAAAAGATGAAAACAAGTAAGTTTGTAAAATGGTTTGGAAAATAGTTTGTGAGATGATAGTAGAATAATTTTTAAGAAAATGACAAAATGGTTTATAGGATGACAACAAAATTGCTTACGAAATGGCACAAGAATAGTTTATAAAATGCTAGCAGCGGAATGATTTGATAAGATGGTAGTGATTTAAGGAGTAGCTTACATAAATAAATAGAGAAATTAAGTGTAACTGACGGAATCATCATGACACATACATTAACAGGAAATTTAAAACATCCACTCAATACAACGAAATTTATAGAAAAGTACTAATGCGAATATAGTCTAAGAAGACTTTGACTTAGGTCACTAGGTAAGGCGGGAAGATCTCTTCTTAAGCATTGGTCTTGTCTTTGACGACACTAGAGTTCTCGCGAGCTTTTTCCTTCCAAATTTGGTTCACTTGGTTCTGATTTCTCAACTTCTAGCATTCATTCCTAAAATGTCCTAGCCTTCCACATTCATAGTAAGTAATGGTAGCCTTTGGATTTGCCACATGGGTTTTCTGGTTCATTGCAGCAACGGATGTCTTACAATCCCTAGTCATGTGGCCAACCCCTTGGTATGTGTTTAAATACACATACCTTTGACCTTTAAAAACGGACTTAAAGGACCAAAAACGTACCAAAAATACATTGTATTTGTATGTTTTCACTTATATTGTGCAGGAAACGGATATCCGACAAAAGGATGAAAAATCAAGCCAAAACGGACAAAACCGAGCACGGAACGGAAAGAGCAGAAAAAGCCAAGGTCAAAAAGTCAAAATCAACGTCAACCAAAAAGTCAACACCAAAAAGTCAAGTCAAAAGTCAAAGCCAAAACCAAAGAAATGTTAAATGGGCCCACCCGTACCCATCTAATAAGCCGGGTCAGCCCATTTAAACATTATGAAGACATAAAGGCGCAAATCCGCTTATATAACAAACGCGGCCCAAAACCAATTTCTTGGCCCAATCCCTACATAACAGTGCTAAGCCCCAAAACCCTTTTCACCTTAACACTGTTAGTCCTTAAAGGATCATCCTTGCAACACAAGTATACAATCTGAGGGGTCATTTCTGCCAAACCTCCAAACTTGTACACCAGAAAGGACCTTTTATGCAACATCACCATACAAACGTAAGGTCCAAATCTGCCATCCCACAAACTTACACTCAGATAGACCTAAATCAAACTTTTCCCGCCAAGTCACTGTTTATCATCCCTGTTAATTTTCACCTCGATTCCTGCACCTACAGAGAAACCTATCACTTTCTCAACCAAACCCCACATCACATGGATTAATTGCCACCTTGGCAATCCTGAGAATTTTCATTGGATGAAGAGAATGAAGACAAAGAATGGAGGGCTATGATGAAAGTACTTGGAGAGCACTCAAATTGGATGGCTAGGATTACTTTTGGAGCTACCTCATACAAGAAACACAAGTGCTCTGCCTCTCACAGAAGAAGCACAAGTGAAGACCAAAGACTTGAAGATTTTTAAGCATAAATAGAAGCCACTATAGCTCATTTTAGAAGTGTCTGGTCTTGTTTTATCTAATTAGAGCATTTTAATACTGTCATTTACATTTTAAAAGCATTGTAATCCTTTTTTTAAGTTAATGAAATTTTAAGTTTTCTTTAAATATTGTCATTTACTTTACTTATCTTTTAAATACTGTTATTAAGCTCTTAAATAAGCTTTTGGTTCATTCAAAGCTTATATAAAAGCTTGTTTTCATTCCTGTCCTAAAAATTAAGAAAATTCACCAAAAATTCACCCCTCAATTACCACAGCTTATTTTGGAAGAAAAGCCAAACTTGGAAGGGCTTTTAAGACCATACTAGCTTGTCTTTGACAAGCTAGAGCTTGTAGATCAGCTTCTAATAAGCTTATTTGCCCTGTTTTGAGCAAGGGCTTTGTAAGTTTCTATTTTCTTATTTTTCAAGTTTTTGCTTATTTACTGTTCCTTTGCTTATTACTGCTTATCTTCCTGCTTATTATTGCTTATTATTGTTGTTTTATGCTTATTTGTCTTTGATTATTGCTTATATGTCCTTTACTTAAGTTTTTGCTTAAAACTGTTAGATTTAGCTATTTATACTGCTTATCTTTGTTTGCTTGTTTAAAGTGCTTATCCTCTGTTGAAATTTGCTTATTATTGGATAATATTGCTTTGTTATTATCTGGTTTCAAAACTCCTTGCTTAAATCGTTAAAAAACACTTTAAAAATGGTTTTTGATAATTTAAAGGGGTGTTTGGGTCAGTGAACAAAGTGGGTTAAAATTGGTTCAAAAATTGTTTGGGTCACTTAGCCAACTTTGGCTAGCTTTATTTAAGTCATTTTAAGCTGTTTTTAAGAATTTTTAAGTTTAAAAGCTTGTTTTAAGGTTTTATCTAAAAGTTGTTAAAATCTGTGGTGACAAGACAATTTTATATAGCTTATTTGACTAAGATTTTTTTAACAGCTTTTAAGTCTTGTTTTTGTGTTCTGTTTAGTGTTAAAATGAAGTAGTGTAGTGTGCTTTTGTATTGTGAAATAGCAACTAAAATCTGTCAAGTGAAATTTTCAGTTTTTAAGTTTTCAAAAGCTATTTTTCAATCTCATTTTTAGCTTAGTTAAAATTAATTTTAGAGTCTGCATTTTTGAGCATAAGCTCATTGTTTGTCTATCTTCATCTGTTTTCATTAAAGTTGTGTGTTTACAACTTATTTATAAGCCGTGTAAAAATTTTTAGAAAAAAAAGGCAAAAAGGGAAAGTGGAAGTCCAAGGTGAGCAAGGCTCGAACCTTGGACCTCAACACCCTCAACCTCTTACACACACACTGCACTACACACTCGCCCTTGGGTCTTTTTCAGTTTTCATTTGCAAAATTTATTCCTTTAACCCCTTTTTAGCCAAGTTAGCTTATAAGCCCTTTTCTGCTTATTTCGTAGCTTATTTAATAAGCTGTGTTCATCATTTTATTTTTCTTAGGACTATCATAGTACAAAGCACTTTTAGTATTTTTTTTCCAGAATTTTTAGAATTAGTTTAATATTTTTTAGAGTAAAAAAGTTTTTTAATTCATAAAAAATTATAAAAAAGTCAAAAAAATATAATTCTTTTTTTTAAATTTTCTTTTATCATTTAGGACTTAGAAAAATTAAATTTGCGTTTGTAGGGTTAATTTTGTAGAATTTAGTTTTTTAAAGAACGAGATTTGAATCTCGTTATCGTTTTTAGGTTTTAAGCTTTAGTTGCTTTCGTTTTTAGGTTTTCTTTACTTTTCTTTGCTTATTATCAGTAGAATTAGAATCCAAACCCAAAAACTTTAAAATCATTCAAAAACGCGATCACGAACTTAATCCAGATTGTCAATTCACAACTCGAAGAGAAACGACCCGGGAGATTTTAGATTTTGCTTTGGTCAAAAGTAATTTCTTTAAATCTTTTGGAATACGTATACTATATATTATAATTACCCCTAAAAAGGTGGTTATCATTTTGGCACCGCTGCCGGGGAGGTGTGTGCGATTTTCCTGACTACGTTTGAAGATTAGTTTTTGAAGACCCTTCCTCGTGAAGTTATCATTTTCCGTTTGTGAATATTTTCTTATTATTAAAAATTAAAAAAATACGAACAATACTTTTCCTAAAGTATTGAAAGTACCAAAAAAATTGAAAAACCAACAAAACAAATCGTGTTGTTAATCGTTATAATCGGCTCACCTTTGAATTACAAACTATAAGGAGGGTATAAGGCGGGCTTGATCCAAGGAACATCGCCCAAAAATGAAGAACGCTTTTAAATCGCTTCGGCGTGCTAATCCTTCCGCTCTCTTGTGCGTAGTTTAGAGAGCTACCGTGGATTTTTAACTTTCGATTACCAAAAATATTATGTTTTATTCATAATTAGTGCATGCACACTCGTTCTCAAACCCGTAACCGTCCTCAAAAACAAGTCCCACCGAATATTAAACCTTTTAATCTCGAAGAACCTCTTGAAAATCAAGCTCCTCCCGTAGTTACGATGGCCGATCAACGTACTATGGTGGAATTGCTCCGTGCACCCACCGAGGGTTATGCGGAGGCAATTGTAGTTCCACCAATTCTTGCTGAGCATTTCGAGCTCAAGCATAGTCTCATTAATATGATGACTTCGGACCAATTCTTCGGACTTGAGAAAGACAATCCTCATGATCACATTCGTTGGTTCAACAAAATAACTTCTACAATAAAATACAAGGATGTGCCTAATTCAGCGATTAAGCTTATGCTTTTTCTATTCTCTCTCGTTGGCTCAAAAAAGGACCCCCTCATTCTATTCTCACTTGGGAAGATCTTGTTTCCAAATTCATCAATGAATTCTTTCCTCCCCCAAGAACGACAAATCTCCGAAACAAAATTTCCAACTTCGAACAACGTTTTTGTGAATCGTTTCATGAGGCATAAGACCGTTACAAAGATCTCCTTCGTGCTTGCCCTCATTATGGTTTTACCAAATTGCACCAACTTGATACCTTCTACAATGCCTTAAACCCAACCGACAAAGATTCTTTGAATTCTACCGCCGGTGGTAATCTTATGGAAAGAAGTATTCGAGATGTGTTGACGATTATCGAAAATAAATCCAAGGTCCGCAATTCACGAAACAAATTGATTGTTTCTCAAGTGAAATCAACTGAATGGCGGTTTGGTGATCTGTTGGGCAAGTGTCTTAGGATAATTGTCCATGTCTTAGCCCAAATAAGCCCAATAAAACATATTAGGGCCTATTACAAAGGACCATATAGTCTTGTTGACTCTTCATACATGGCTTAGTTGACTGTCATCTGAGACCTATCAGTTAATCTCTAGACCATCGACCACAAGGTTGACATGTTGACTTAACCCAATGTCCAGTGACTCGAATGTGGAATATCTTCGTGCTAATCTGAATATCCAAAGGCCATGTCAAACTCAGGCGAACATCTTAATATTACGTTGATTATTATGATATGTTTGCTATTCTTTGGTGATATTCTTTAACAGATACGAAGGCAGAGAGAATATTACTGCACCTGAACCTACTAGATGAGATGAAAGATCCTTCATTGCTATGAGTTACAGATTGGAAAGGGAAACCTTCTCTAAGATCTATAGAAGTTGTAGAAGAATCCTATCTTCCACATTTCAGTTGATATTTCAAGAACACAAACTTCGTTAGGGCATTCACTGCATCAACAAATTCCCTTCTATCTACATTCAGCTGTTCTGGAATACTTGACTAATGATGCAAAGACTAGGGTTTAATAGCTTTCAAACTATGATGAATAATGGTTTACTGTGAGTGCTGATCTTTTTCGGAAGGCCTTAGAGATAACTCCTGCTATGACAACATGTCACTAAACCAGACTTAGCTTTAGATTTAAGGTAATCTATCAGCTTAACTGAAGCTGAAATAGAAAGCTGTTGCAAGAGAAGTTCATGATACTCATGAAGAATGTGTCTGGACCAGGACCCTGAGCCCCATGAAGAAGACCAGACTGATCAAATTGGAAAATTACATTGTGTCTCTTGTGGACCAAACCCTGAGCACATGGGATGATGAATTCTCGGCGACAGCCTACCCAAAGGTTCATGAACCTGAAGCTCCATAACAGTCGAACGTGTCATCGAAGAAATCCAGAAAGTCATTCTGGTTCGATGTATTCATGAAAAATCTCGATGACACTTAATAAACTTTGGGATCAAATTTCTTTATGACAAAACCAACCGAAGATGATCAGGAGAAATCTAAAGTTATGAGGAGTCTGATAACACCACCATACCTGATCCAAGTTCATCAGACAGTAACGTCAACTCCTCTAGTGATTGCTCCCTTCACAGATGTCTCATTTATCTAAGCGCTCGTCAATGGTCATCCTCCACCTATCAACACGGAGTACAACAATCACCTCATCTCCTCCCTGAAATCACTCATTCATCGTCCCTTCAGCTAAGAGTGGCAAGATTGGAAACAAGAGATGTCTGAAGTCAAGAAGCCTTTGATCACTCTGCGATGTTTGCTTTAATCAAAAACCCAAGTTCCTAGGCTGTTGATAATTAATTTAAGTACGAAACTTGATGATGCTTCTCTTAAGGTTCTTGAACGACACACTGCCGATTTTAATCGTGAAATACTCTGTGTTTGCATGGTCCTAGAGTCTGACAAGAATCAAGATCGAAAAGGTACCGAAGGAGATTTTCAAAGCCAAAAAGGAACCAACGGTGAGGAGAAACAAGATTCAACTTACTCATCAGGTCAACAGACAATGTGGCTCTTGAAAATTTTGATCTAAAGAGTGCTCTCTTCAAACACATGAATAAGAACAAGATGCCAAAACAAAAATCTGCCAACCTACAATATTATACATGCTCTTATGGAAGCTTTAAGCAGATGAAGATGCCTTGGATAAGGAAGTTGCAGTCAAGGTTAAAGACCGACAAGAGGAAAGCTTGATAGTGAGATGAAGAAGACGATGATGGAAGATGAAGGTCCTCTTCAGTGATCAAACCAGGGTAGGTCAGCAAAGAGAAGAAGACCGAATCTGCCGCTTCTGGGTCAGCTCAGCCTCCTTCGAAAGATGATCACCAAAGTTCAAAGAAACCACGGGAGTCTGATGCATCTGCTTCCAAACAACATCCAGCTCTTACCTCAACTGGATGGCAGATCACTGACACAAGAGATGATGTTGTTAACTCTCTGATGCATATGCTTCCAAACAAACATCAGATCACTGACACAAGTCTGATGATATGCATGGAATTTGAACCGAGCCCACACAAAGAAGACAGTCTGGTATTGCTTTCAGAGATTCCTTTATTGTGTCAAAGAAGAGGTCTCCTGCTAAACAAGAGGCTGCTGACATAATGAAAGCTCTCAAGGAAAGCAAGAAAGAGCAGAGACAAACCTGGAACTGGAGGGCTCAAATGAAGGAAACTGGTAATAAAATTAAGGGTTCCTGATGGAGTCCACAGTCATCTCTAGAGCCTCAGTGAAGCAACTGGATCAAGCCACAGGGGTTCTGATTGAGGAAATGCTAATTCTTTGTGGAAGCAGATGTGGTCAATGAATATTTTGACAGAGATAGATATGCTGGCGATGTTAATGAGGAAACTAAGCCTGATCCAGAAGAAATATATAGTAAAAAGATGAACAGGAAAAAACTACTATGGAAACCAAAGTTGAATCCATGGTCACTATTCCTATCAACATGTTCCTTAATCATGTTTCCTTTACTGATACTTCATCTCCTTAAACCAGTATATCTCCCTATTCAGAATCACTCTTATAACTTTCACCACCAACCATCCGACATACAGCAGAGCAGTTCAGTCTTGAAATGGTCAAGTCAAGGCTCCTGTGCAATCAGTTCAGGACATGGCCTTCTTGATGACTCCTGGATTACATACAGTTCAGGACTCGTACAAAATCTCAAGTTTCCTCAAACACCATATGTTCCAACCATCCAAAAAGGACTATGAGATCCTGTTGTAAAAACCATTGTTTAATGAGTACTTAATCTTCCACCACGATCTGTTTCCCCAGTTCTGGTAGCTATTGTTTGCTTCAAGAGCTGTTGTTCAGTTGTTCACCTTCATCATACTACCATTGATCAAGATGAACAATCTACTAGACTTCACTAACACAGCAGGAAATCAATCTCAAGTCATCATCAAGGTGTTGAAGAATAACATTCATGGGACATCAAAATGCATAATTTAATACATGCACCACTCCTTCATAATATTTCTTCAAACTCTAGTTTGAAGTAAATAATTGACAAGGGGTCTTTCCATTAAAATTTGCATCATTTTATTTCAACTGTTTTATACTTTCACTAGTTGACAAAAGATCATCATTGGAAGAATGTTATTGGCGATCCTTCTCGTCCAATTTCACATAAAGTCAAACTACAAGAACATGCCATTTTGGAGGCTACTTTGAGGCAAATGAAATCCAAACTCCATTCGGTGTTGAAACGGTATGGTTGAGGATCTTACTATCATCAAAGATAGTTTATAGTTTATGAACAATTTTGTTTAGGAACCCGGCCTCAATTTATGCTCCTGTTCTTAGCAGTTCAGGACCGTGCTTCATGAAATTGATGTCTTGATCACAACAGTTCAGTCCTCGCTCCACAGACGAAAGAGATGTCTGTTGAAAAAATGTCTTTCAGGCCATCGTTCCTCAAGGACAAAAAAGGCGTCAGCATTTATGACAACTCTGACCCCGTGCTCCCAGACAAAATTGTTGTTCCTAACAGCAGAGAAGTCATATTCGTCCAACAAGGGTTGGAATTTCTCTTCAGTCCGCGCGTCTTGACTTAAGAAATTTCAATCCAACACTCGGTCAAGGGATGAGGAAACAACAATAATCAAGCATTCGAAATTGGCATCGTTTCAAGAAGAAGAAATTTATCAATCCTTTTTGTACACGGGTACAAGAAATTGGTGAGTCTTCCTCACGCAACATTGATAATACCGATGTGCATTCATTTCAACCACAAAGTCAGATTACGATAGACAGAGATATCCTATTTTAGAACAAGTCCGGTGGATATCCACGCCATGCCAGTTCAAACAAGACGACAGCTTGCGCAGATCCTGAAATGTGTTTGTTCGCGTACGGTGCAGTATTGTTGAACCGAGCAAACATAAGGAGGCTATGGCTGATCCTGCATGGATAGAGCAATGCAGGTGTATTCTTAAGTTCGAAGACTAAACGTCTGGGAAATCGTCGACAAACCATTTGGCAAAGATAGTTTATTAAGCTAAAAAGTGGGTTATGGAAGAAACAAAAAAGGATGAAGATCAGGACTGTAATTCATAACTAAGCACGACTTGTTGCTTAACTGGTTATGCTCCGGAAGAGGGTATTGATTCTGAAGAATCAATTGCTTCAGTTGCTCGCTTGGAAGCAGTTGGATTTTTGTTGCCCGCAGCACACAGTCTTTTCCAATCTATCAGATGGACGTGAAAACGGCATTTCTTAATGGTCCACTGAAGGAAGAGGTTTACGTTGCTCAGCCGGAAGGGTTCGTTGATCCAGATCATCCAGAAAAAGTCTACCTTCTAAGGAAAGCTTTGTATGGATTAAAGCAAGCTCCAAGAGCCTGGTATGATGAACTATCAAACTTCCTGATGTCCAAAGGCTTTACTAAGGTTACAATTGAACCAACTTTATTCAAGATAAATAACGGGGCGGATATTCTACTTTTTTTTTTTTAAAATTTTTTATATTTACCCCCCCCCCCCCCCCCCCCCCCCCCAATATATTTTTTTTTTTTTCAAATGCAGATTTACGTTGATGACATAATTTTTGGTTTACAAACCCTAAATATTTAAAAAGATTTGAAAATTTAATGCACAGTAGATTTGAGATGTCCTTAATGGGGGAAATGAAATTATTTTTTAGGGACTTGTGATCCAGCCAGTCCCCAAAAGGTATTTTTATAAATCAGGCCAGTACGCTTTAGAAATTCTTAAAAAAAGATAATATGGACAATTGTACACTCCATTGGCTACAAACCCAACTAGATGTAGATTTGAGTGGAAGGACCCTTAGACCATTGAAATATTCGTAGTTAAAATCGGGTCACTCATGTACTTGACATCTAGTAGACCAGACTTAGTGCAAGCAGTATGCTATTGTGCACGTTATCAAGCCGAAGACAACTTTAAAGGCACCTCAAGGAGGTTAAGAGAATTCTTTAAATAACCTAAAGGGTACCATTAACATGGGACTCTGGTATCCAAAGGATTCTGGCTTTGAACTAACAGCATTTTCAGACGCTGATCATGTCGGATGCCTTGATACTCGAAAAAGCACTTCTGGAGGGATACAGTTCCTTGGTGATAAACTTGTAAGCTAGATGTCAAAGAAACAAAACTTCATTGCAATGTCTTCAGCAGAGGCAGAGTACGTGTCGTTATCTGTTTATATTATAATGTGTGTAGTCAAGGTAAGTGGATGAGGACACAGCTTCAAGATTATGGCTTCAACTACAACAAAATACCGTTGTATTGCGACTCTCAGTCAGCCATAGCAATATCATGCAACCCCGTACAACATTCTCATACAAAGCACTTCCATACTCGGTATCATTTCATAAAGGAACAGGTTGAAAATGGTATTATTAAATTATATTTGTCTAGAACTGAATACCAATTAGCTGATATGTTTATGAAAGCCCTTCCTGAAGATCGGTTTGAGTATCTTGTCAGATAGATTGGTATGAGATGTTTGACTACAGCAGAACTGGAGGTTCTGAAACAAACATAACTGCTTGATATTATCATCAAACTCATCTGTAAATATAAAAAAAAAAATTGCTTATGTACATTTCTGTGCATAACCGAGGCCTCATCGTAACCAGGAAAATACAAGTTTCTGTGCATTTTTCTTAGACGAAATGAGATGTCTTTTCGGTATTGAGCTACTCTCACAAAACATTCAAA
The DNA here is from genome assembly GCA_026074375.1 of Tanacetum coccineum. Classification (NCBI taxonomy): domain Eukaryota; kingdom Viridiplantae; phylum Streptophyta; class Magnoliopsida; order Asterales; family Asteraceae; genus Tanacetum; species Tanacetum coccineum. Next base: position 17,495 of record BQNB010060196.1, read on the forward strand.
GTTTTAAGCTCACTGACATTGGCTTGCTGTTATTTCTGATGCAACCCGCTTTTAAATCTGAAGGAAGCATGTCGTCGAAAAGACAAATGTTCCTGACAATCGGGTAATTAATTTTTCCCGGGCATGGATTATTTCATATCCATGCTTAATAATAATAAGTGTACGTTTCAGTGCATCTATTTGTCATAATAAGAGAAATATTATTTCATATTGGGAATAAACTTGTCTACATCATATGAATTAATATTTTAGTAATCACGAAAGATTTTCCAAGAAACTTCGACTCTCCAAACAATGTCTACAGCTCTTTAAATAGAAAAAAGGGTCATTATTGTGGGGGAGAAAAGTGTCAAAATATCTTTTATACGGTCTTTCAAAATAAGTCAAGGATTAAACAGTTGAAGTTTTTTGATATGGACAGATAACCAATTTCATGGAGTTAATTCATATACTACATGTGCTAGATGTCATTTGCTTCAATCTTTAGGGACTTATTTGCAATTGAAGACTTATGTGATTTCAGCTTTTAAACTACATACGATAATATTGCCAACGCGTCTAGTTTGTAAAAGACTTAGGATTGTTGGAAATTCTTTCGTAGTTTTAAAAATGCTTGAAACTGATTCTCACGGGATAGATTTAAGTTTATTTATTCTGCGAACACGATCTCAAGCATGTGTGCATAAATAAGATTTTCTGATTCTAGGTATCGTAAAATCAAGGGGAAGGAGTAAATGCCACAGAAAGGTACTACAAACTACAGTGATAGAATCCATTAGCCTTTATTTAATTGTAGGCCATTCCGGGAATGAAAATTGTCTTAGCGCAGGAGAAAATTCAGTGTTTTATCGTGTACTTTCGGTGCGCTATTCAACCAACATAGGGGAAGGAGATATCTGGTAATTTTGTGTATGCAACAGTTGGAGATACCAGGAAATGTGTTTGTCAGAAGATTGATTAGAGCGTGAGAAGATTGGTTATTGATTCAATTAAGGCTTACCATTAAACAGTCAAATCACAAGCGTGTTTATAAAAGGAGAAGAAATATTTGATCAAATGGAGGTACTTATTGGGATGATAAGCATGATTAATTACTCTAATTAGTCAGTAATCTGATAGAAAGAAAGTGCACATTTGGGACTTAGTTGTCTTAGGTGTTATCAGGTTCGTCTAATGAGAGGGAATAATTGAGATATCAGGGACTTAGTGACTTTGGTGTTTCATTTATATCATCACTATCATGTTTAAGAGAAATTCGGGACATCACGAGGACTTAATTGACTTTGGTGTTATGGTTCAAATGAATTGTGTACTTCATCTATTTGGAGTTAAGACCTTTAAGTATTCTTAATCAAACTGCAAGAAGGCTATGAACCTACTCAAGAAAGATTGCTGATTCAAGGGGAAGCTAGACAACTTCCAAAAGGGAGAGTATCGAGACGGACAACAGGACTGCTTACATGGACAAAATGACTATGTCATTTTCGGTTTGAACATTTTCAGGTCCTGTCTCATACATAATCTTGTGAATATATAAATGTGTAGTGTAGACTTAATTATAGGCTAATATAAATAGTGATTGAGTATAAATTTTCAAGAATTTCTTAGAAAATTCAAAATCTTTCAAATTACAGTACTCAGCACTATCTTATATATCCTTCAATGATTGAGGGGAGCATCTAATATGTTCCAAACATGGCTTGTGAATATCGGCACATTTTTCTCCTAATTCTTTATAACAAATTTAAATTCAATTGATATACCAAAACACACTGTAAATGATTTGAAATTTTTGATAGGGAGAAAAAGTGATTAAAATATGTAATGTGATCATATTTTCAAGTGTTTTACTCCACCAAATGTGCTAAAAGTTTCGAATACGAGGCACATGTTGAGGGGGTGCCTTTATGAAAAGCAATAACAATCGGGTACTAAAACTTTGATAGTTAAATCATAAGTAACATGATTGAGTTTTTCAACAGTGGATTTTATGGCAGATGACTGTACCAAAAGACTGACCATGTATTTAATGTTATCGAAGTTATAAGGATGGTAAGGTTAGGTACTCATTCCCATGATCCTGCCAGAATCGGAGGGATCTACCCCATGGATTATCCACTAGTTAGGTGTAGAAGTCCTTAGGTATGATAAAAAAGGGTAATGTGAGAATAAGGGGAATAGGTGCTGTCTGGATTGGAGCTCGTACTCGAATAACCCAACAAGGTACTAGTCATGAAATCTCGGTAAGCACTGAAGGGGTTGAAGAATGAAAAAGAATTGTACGGATAAAGGGTGTAAAGAAAGAAGCCCTCCATACACTTAGGCAGAAACCGGGTCAATACATATGCTGTCAGAATCACAAGTTGATTGCTGACATTGAAGACGACATCATGGACCCAGTGATGCAATGCACAACCCTTCCCAGCCATTCGAGTTTCTCTTGAAAGAAACTTGTCTCATTTGTCACGGAGACTAAACATGCAATCTACTGTCTCACTCACTCCGAGTAAGTCGGTATTGAAAAGGTGGCAGTCAGCTCCGCTGTACCATATCAAAGGCGCGTCAGACGCAGGACTGATGAGGCCAGCACCTTCGCAGCATAGCAGGACACGCAGCTGCCAGACCCATGATCCCTCATATCCTTATCTTTTGTCTATATATCTGTACATTTATTATTATTCATGTCATGATGTATCTAATTATTAAACAGGTTCTTATATTTTTACGTATATATCATGATATGATGTTTGTTTGTATGTGATAGAATCAAGCCTGGCAGTAAGTTCAACACCATTGTTCATGAATATGTTACAGAACCAAGCAGTATATTCACACTAGATGAAAGAATGGGAAAGAAAGATGATTTCAAATGTGTGGAAGCTGAAGAAAAGTCTAACTTAAAGACTTCGCTGTAAACAAAATGCTTCCCGGGAGATATCCCGGATTGTTATTTAATTTTATCGAGTCTGTCTTCCCAAACATCAATACGGCGTATCAGCTCCATACCATACGACGTATTGATTGTCTGGACGTTATCAGTCTTTATTTTTATTGCACTTTAAAAACATTATTGTCAGATCTGGAATACGGCGTATTTACTAACCTGATACGTCGTATCCACCAGACTGACCCGTAATTAGTATGTTTAGTTTAGTTTAAATTAACCGTAGGTACCAAGATAGGAATGCAAGTTTTTTCCTATATTTTATATAGGACCTTAGAAGCAAAGAATATCGATGAATATTGGTGAAGAATTTACAAATCTGGAGATCTTAAAGTGTTGGAGTCTTGAAAACTCAAGGCGGTTGTTCAACACAATCTTGCTAATAAACTCAACATGGAGAATCTACCGAGCAAATATCAGGAGAGTTTCTCATTCTACTTCTTTTTAATTCCCGTATTTAATGTTTTATCTATACAACAAGGACGTTGTATAATTCAAGTGGGGGATGTGTTAGATATTAGAAAAAGACTCGGTCACCCCCATGTATTTTACTGTTCAATATAGCTCGTAGTTTAATAGGTAAACGTTTGACTTTCGGTATTGAACCGGGTACTAATACCCGGTGTATTGTAAGAACTATAAATACCTCTTCCAACTTTGGAAGAGGTAAGCATCTAGTCATTTTACACACACTCTTAAGTGTGTTTTCCTTTTTCTCTCTCAACTATTCTCTCTCTCTAACTTTCTCTCTCTAGATCTCTTTAGATCTATACATGTTTGTGTGAATTCGGGAACCTACAATTGGTATCAGAGCCATGGGGTGGATTCGTGATTGATTCGTGTGGTAAAACAAGCTCAAATTCGTGGCTTATTTTGTGACAAAAAACCCACGGCTCAAAAAAAATTTTGGGGCTTATTTGTTGGTTAATCTTGTTCTCTACTTGTTCTACACATCAAAGAGGCTAGGTTGTATCAATTTCGTGGGTTATACAAGCTCCAAGCTCGAATTATAAGCTTTAAAAGGTTAGTGTTCTTCGTGGAGGGTTGCTCAATATTGGACGATTTACAAGGTAATACGAGTTAAGGTGTGCTTAAACTTGATGTACTCACAAAGTATTACATGTTTCTAACTCAATTCGTGGCTAGAAAGTTCATTGGGTGAATATTTGCAAAATTCGTCCCTTGCATTCTTCGTGGCGGTTTGACAGAAAAGGGACAAGATCTACGAATTAAGGAAAAAAGTCAACGGCGAGTTGCCAAAGTCAACGACGAGTTGGTTATTTAATCAAAAAATTTGGCGGCGGTTTGCATTTTCTTGTGGCGAGTTGGCTTTTCTTGTGGCAAGTTGCTTAGGTCTAAGGAGGTTTGATTAATAATAGTCGGCGAGTTGGTAAAAGGTACGGCGAGTTGCTAAAACACACGGCGAGTTGTTAAAACGGCGGGTTGCCAAAAACGGCGGGTTGCCAAAAACGGCGGGTTGCCAAAAACGGCGGGTTGCTAAAACGGCGGGTTGCTAAAACGGCGAGTTGCTTTATCTCACCAGCGGCGGTTTAGTCACTATAGGCAGCGGTTTGATTATTTTATTAAGCCGGCGAGTTAGCAAAAATATAGAGGCGGTTTGGTTGATTTCAAAGCGGCGGTTTGATAGAAACATATACGCAGCGGTTTGATTTAAAAAAAAAAAAAATTTAATTTTTTCTATAGCCTTTTTATCCCATTTTTACACCAAATTTAAATTTTGGTAATAGGGAAAATTTTGTTAAAAAATTCAAATTATTTTTGGCGGGAAAAATTAAGAAAAAAATTAATTTTTCAATAGCTTTTTTAGCTAATTTTTACACAAAATTTAAATTTTGGTAATATTTTTTATATTTTATTTAAAGGTAAATTTGTGTTTGGTCTAAATTCAAATATTTTAGGCCAAAATAACAAACCGTCACATAAACAGGACTTAAACTGTCATTAATCAAACAAACAAACCTACCTAAACATCAAACGATTATTCAATTCACGGTTTTCTATTTGATATTGCAAAAAATCCGATAATATTTTAACGGTTTTAATACATTGACTTGTAAAATCCGTGAACGTTAATTGCATTAAAAACCCTACATCAATTACATTATTACTTAAGATCCTTAATTTTATTTTCACACAGCGAATTTCAATGATTCTTCTAATTCTAATTCAAAAGAGAGAGAGCTTCAACTGACGCAACGGCTCGCAAAACAAAGGCACTCCAACTGCATGACATGGGTTGAACAACTCGAGACACATCTTCATGATCTCTATCTCCTTAATTCGCCTTATGCTGTTGATGCATTTAAACCAGCATTTCGCTCATTCTTTGGTGAAGAGCATCAGACTTTCAAATTGAAGATGTTTCATAATCTGGATCAGTTAAGGCTACAACTTGAAAGAGAGAATCTTCATGGGGTTAATGCAAAGACTTGTCTTCAAGCACTCAGAACACAGTTCAAGGAATTTCTTGCCTCAAAAGGGGTAAATGCAACGGATCTTCTGAATCAAGGTTGGCAACAAGACTTCGAAGACTTCACGCGCTGTGAACCTAGTGCGTACAGACGTGAGTTACTCGAGAACCTGGATACACTTGAAGCGGTTATTCATAAAGTTGTAAATACATATGGTGTATTACGCATGAAAAAAAATGAACTTAATGCACTAAAGGAGAATGGAAGTCAGTTGCATAATGAAATACTTCATGAGCATCAAATTAAGTCAAGTGTCAAGATGCAGTCTCAAGATATTCAGATCAATCCAGTTCAAGCAATGGATGACAGCTTGATTGTATCAAAAAGCAGTTTGATAGAGCCTGAAAACAACAATGCATTCAGCAAATCAGAGATTGAAACTCAGATGCAAAGGCAAGAGGAAAAGGTCAATATGCGTGAAGCAGTTGATGCTGGGTTGGTTGTCACAGAAAGCAGTGGGACAAAGCCCGACAAGCAGGATACAAGTAGCAGTTCAGGGAATTATACCACACAAGCTGTGGATGCAGATATCGGACCAGTAAATGACGAAGAGCCATTTGCTGAGGTACAATTGACTGCTCTACATAATATCCTTGCTAATGAACAACAGCATACTGAGCAATCTGAACCCAGTTATGACACACATCTGTTGGAAACTATTGATAGCAATACCACTCCTACTTCAACAAATATGTGTCATAGGGGAGGAGAGATTGACCAGGATGCTTTGCTTAAAACTGAGCTTCTCAAAACGAAAGATATGGTTGATAAGGAAATTTACAATGAACTTTCAAAACGATTTTTACAACTGGAAAAACATTGTATTTCACTTGAAATACAAATTCAACAAAAGGAAGAAAGTTTTCAAAGTAACAAACCATGTAAGAATCAGGAATTTCCTGAATTTCGTGAATTTTTTGTGATTAATGATTTGAAAGCTCAGCTACTGGCCAGAACCACACTAATTTGCAACTTGAAGAAACAAATTAAAAGTGTGAAGGAAACAAGTAATGAAGCCAAAGTTAAAAATAACATCGATGTAATTGAAACTATTAACATCGAATTAGAACACAGTGTGGCTAAATTACTTGCAGCAAATGAGCAACTACATAAAGAAAATGAGCATTTGAAACAGACTTACAAAGAACTTTTTGATTCAATTAAAAAGACGAAAGTTCAGAATAAAGACAACAGTGAATCTTTAATTTCTCAAATTAATCAAAAGTCTGTCGAAAATGCTGATTTAAAAGCTCAGATTCAGGAAAAGGTTTTTGCAAATGCGGCATTAAAAAATGAACTTAGAAAGATAAAAGGAAATAGCGTGGATACTAAGTTTGCCAAAGCATCAATCTTGGGGAAACCGCCTTTACAACCATCTAGAAACCATTTAGTTGTTAGACAACCGAATGCGTTTACGTCTGAACGACCTAGAATTTCAAGACCACGGTTTGCCTCCCAAGTTGATGAGAAAAATGATTTGTCAAAAACAGTCACTCCTCATTATTTGCCTAAAGTTAGAGAATCTGCTGCTGCAACACCTCATCAGGTGAATGCACCTAACTACTCTAGGAATAGTCATAAAGAATCGTATGGTTCTAATGATATGGTTCATGCGTACTTTCTAGAGGATGCTAGGAAAATGACACAAGACAAAACCAGGATTCCTAGTCATAAGGATATGGCCTCTACTAGAGCACACTGCACTCCTAATGCTTGTACACCAAAACCTAGAAACATATATAGGAGTTCTCCTGTATCTAAGTGTAGTGGTGGAATGTCAAATGGTGAGCCTCTAGTAGATCACTCTAGGAATTCTAGTTTCTTCTTGGACTCCAAACAATTGGTTTGTTCGATTTGTCATAAATATATCTTTAATACAAATCATGATGATTGTATAACAAAGATCCTGAATAAGGTGAATTCTCGTGCTAAAGTTCAGTCCCCCAAGATCAGAAACAACAATCCCGTTGAACCAAAGAACCACACTCATAAACCTGGTAGGCAGAATGGTATAGGACAAAGGTTTTCTCTCAATAAGTCTTCCGCTGTGCATGAGAAACCACACACTCCTAGATCTTGTCTTAGGTGGAAACCAACGGGTAGAATTTTCAAGACTGTTCGTCTTAGGTGGATACCTACTGGAAAGGTGTTCATCGATAGCACAACCAAAGTTGACAGTGAACCTCCAAATGGTTCAAATGATGATATCACTAACCCATATGAATGCAATCAAACTCTTTATGTTAGTGCAGGTACTTCTAACTCAAGTGCAGGTACATCTGTCAATCCTTTAAAGGAAAGACTCGGAGTTTGGTTACCAAAAAGACTGATATCTCATACGTCAGGAGTTCAAGGAATTCAAATCTGATGAACATGCTTCAAATGATGTTTGAACACAGCAGTTCAAGCCTCGGTCTTCTTTGTCAGAAGATGTTTGGACAAAACAGTTTAGGCCTCGTTCTTCATCTTGATGACGCTTGATCACAGCAGTTCAAGCCTCGGTCCTCATTGTCTCATGATGTCTGTTCACATCAGTTCAGGCCTCGTTCTTCATCTTGATGACGTTTGAACAAAACGGTTCAAACCTCGTTCCTTAATGTCAAATGGCGTCTGTTGGCATCTCTTCAAGCCCTGTTCCTTAAAGTAAAGAAAGGTGTACGCCTTCAGAGAAAAGGAAAGTGTACGTGTCAGTGCATTTATCCTTGACAACGAAAAGAGAAATCTTTTCGGTCATGAGCTAATATAACAAAACATTCCAAGTTTTGAGCTCATGGTAATGGCTTGTAATCAAATGTTAGATTGCAACCCCATCTTCAGATAAAAGGAAAATGTACGTGTTAGTGCATTTATCCTTAATAACGAAAAGAGAAATCTTTTCGGTCTTGAGCTACTTTCGAAACACTCAATGTTTGTTAGCTCAAGTCGATGGCTTTCGTATTCTTCTGTACGAAACCAGTTTTTCAAAGAAAAGGAGAGTGTACGCTTCAGTGCGCTTTATCTTCAAAAGAAGAGAAATCTTCTTGTCCTACTAGTGTTGAAGAAGATGATCATGCTATTGAAGTTGCACACATGGATAATGATCTGTAATTTGGTCTTCTAATTCCAAAACCTGGTTCTGAAGAATCCTCTTCCCGAACTGTTATCCCAACCAACGTGCATTTAGTAAATCAACCACAAGAGCACATTGAAAAATGTACCAAGGATCATCCGCTTGACAAGATTATTGGTGATCCTTCTAGACCGATACCTACAAGACTCCAACTACAAACCAAAACCCTGTTCTGCTACTATGATGCTTTCCTCTCTTCAATTAAACACAAAAGTTATAAAGATGCATTAACTGAATCCTGTTGGTTTAATGCCATGAAGAGCTCCATGAGTTCGATCATTTAGAGATTGGGAGCTAGTACCTCGTCCAGATCAAGTGATGATTATTACCTTGAAGTGGATTTATAAGGTGAAATTAGATGAACTGGGAGGTGTTCTGAAAAACAAGGCAAATCAAGAGGCAAAAGGAAAATGGAGTGGTTGAACTTTACTTCGTCGGCACATAAATTTAGTTGGCAAATATCCTCTCCAAGACGTTCTAGGACGTAAAAACTTGAATTTCTCATGTAAAAGGTTAGAATGCAAAGCATGTCTCTAGAAACACTGAAAAAGCTGGCAGACGAAACAGAAGAGTTATGGTGGTATCTCTTCATGTATCCTATGTAAATATATAAAACCAAAAAAACCCAAAAAGATTTTTGGGTTTACTTAAATTTTTCAAAAACAAAATAGAAAAATATAAAATCAAGAAAATCAAATACAAAAATATAAAATAGAAAATACCAAAAAGAGTTTTCAAGACATGTCTTCTGCTTATCGATACATTTACTGACTAGAAATGTCTATTATTATGACACGGGTCTTAAATGAGTTCGGAGATAGAGAGTTTAAACAAGCTTTTAAACATGTCTATATGGCTTGCTATTATTTCTGATATGCAACCCGGTTTTCAAAATGAGGAAAGCACGTCGCCAAAAAGACGGTTGTTCCTAACAACGGGTGATTAAGTTCTCTCGGGCATGTGATTACTCATTTCCGTGCACCCTCGAATTTATGTTCGCTTCGTTGCTTTATTTCTTGATCAAGAGAGAATTCTTCTTTTTAACAATGATTTTTCGTCGTGATTCTTCTAAAAAATGTATTGCTGTTAAGTGTTGAAAAAGGTGGTGTCTTCAAAAACAATCAGTCATCTCAGTTTCTATCAGAAAAGATTTTTAAAAGAAGGTTAAATCACTCAAACAAATGTTCAACTTTCTGTAATAGAAAAACGGGACATTATTTGAGGGGGAGAAATGTGCTAATAATTCTTTCAAAATGATTTTTCAATCATGGAGTAAACAAAAAAAAGGTTTGACAGTAACGGATCATGATTTAAAAGGGGAGTTAATGTATTTTAACTCATTTAAGCTTTAGATGTTACTTGTTTCGTCCTTTAAGGTTTAGAATGCAACATATGGTAATAGGGGATACTTACGCCTTTTGATTGCAACTAGAAGGACCTAGGTTGCCAGTGGTATAAGTTTTATAACCCGAGGATTGTCTCAATTATATTGATTATTAATCATTGTTGGGTTAACCATATAAAAATTGTTTAAATTAATCAGAACATCAGTTTTGACATTACAAATAGGAGTTTCAAGAAATTTCGACCACTTCAAACAAATCCAATATATTTTAATAGAATATTGGGTTCTTTCGTTCGAGAGGGGAGATAAAGTGTTTTCGAATTATCGTATCATGTCACAGAATTATATGGAAAAAGTTTTACTTAATGGATAATGATTTGGGGGGGAGTTATTTATTTTACTCCCGAGGGCTTCAGTTGTCATAAGTTATTAACTTAATGGGCTTAAATATAATTTCATGATAAGTGACTTAGGCTTAAAACTTCAGACGACCAAGATTGCCAACACCTCATAGTTTAAAAAGGCTTAGGATTGTTTGGAAATAATTACGTAGTTTTAGAAGCCTTGAAGTTGATGATATGTTTCTGATTCATTTAATATTTCCCCAATCAGTCACTCACTAAGCTTATTTTCGAAGGAGTTGAATCTGTGACAAAAGAGGTACACATTGGTTATTGTAAGTATGGTGATTATTTTTAAATAGTCAGTATCTTGCAAGAAGAAATGTGTACATTCGGGACTTAGTTGCCTTAGGTGTTATCATTTTGGCTATTTAGAGGGTATAATTATGACATCCAGGACTTAGTTGACTTTGGTGTTTCAATTTATATCATCTCTATCATATAAGGAAAATTTAGACATTCGGGTCTTAATTGACTTTGGTGTTACGGTTTTGAATTAATCATGTACTTTGGATATTTGGGCTTTACACATCAAGTCTTCTCAATGCGGCGTGCAAGAAAGCTGTAAATCTACTTAAGAAAGGATTGCTGATTCGGGGGGAAGCTGTAGAAGCTTCTAAAAGATGAAGAAGCCTGCTTGACCACAAAATTCAACAACTTTCCAAAGGTTCAAGTAAAGGATCTGGTATTACTCCAGAGGTTCCCAATGAGCCAAAGGATAATTTTGGTAGCTCAAGCAACTTACTTTCTTAATCTATTAAGGAAGTTCATGATGTCTCCAATGATGAGGAAAACAAAGATGAGAATACAAAACTAAAGCAGTAGTTGCAGAGAAACAAGCTGGATATGTACAAACCAATTTAACTTTGTCATCTGCTAAACTCGAGATTCAATCAATGGTGGATGTTCCCATTCATCAAGAGGACCTTGCTGTCCAACAAACTCCACTCATTGACCCTGTTATATCAATGGTTACTGAAAAAAAGGACAGGCAATCAAACACCCACACCCACCAACAATAAGGCTTATGTTCAAATGTGTTCGGAACCTCTTGCGTAGAGAAGGACATTTCAAGAGGGTTTTGATAGTGTTGGTTTGGTGCAAGGAACAGAGACGGACAAAGACTGTTGCAGAGGACAGTATGACTAACTCATACTTGATTTAAACTTGTCAGGTCCTGTTTTTCATATCATAATCTTGTACATCAATAAGTAGTGTGGTAATCAGTGTTATGTGTCAGTTTAATGAATTTTTCATGAGTTTCTTGTTAAACTCTAAATCATTTATAAACTCATCATAACTGACACTAACAGAATCCCTCACTAATTGAGGGGGAGCATATATAGGTTCTAATATCGGCTTGTATTTAATCAGACCACATTTTATCCTAAATCTTCTAACATATTTAAATCAATTGAGATCCTAAATCTCAAAGGGTTTGAAATTTTTGATCAGGGGACAGAATGTGATTTAAATATTAAATCTGATAAAAATTTGATCTATTAAGACTCAAGCAGGTACTCCTCCCTCCATGTGCCAAACAATTTCGAATATCGACGCACATGTTAAGGGGGAGCAGTTTCATGAATCAAAACAATCGAGGTACTAATGCTTTGATGTTTACATCACCCGTACCTTGATTGATTTTCAAATGGTTTTATGGCGAAGAGAACAGTACCAAAAGACCGACCCTGTATTTACTTTATCAGAGTTATAAGGATGGTATGGTTAGGTACATGTTCCTATGATCTCGCCAGAGCCAGAGGGATCTACCCAGGGACAATCCACTAGTTAGTGTAGAAGTCCTTAGGTATGATTACAAAAGGAGTAATGTGAGAATAAGGGAATAGTCTAGACTGAGATGGAGCCAGTACTGGAACATACCCAACAAGGTACCAGTAATGAAGTCTCGGTAAGCACTGAAGGGGTTGAAGAATGAAAAAGAAATGCTAAGATAAAGGGTGAAAAGAAAGCAGCCCTCTTTAAACTTTAGGCAGAAACCGAGTCACTACATATGCTGTCAGAATCACATGGTTGATTGCTGACATTGAAGACAAGTATCATGGACCCAATGATACGCTACACAACCCCCCCTAGCCACTCAAGATCCCTCAAAGGATTCTTGTTTCATTTCTCACGGAGATCAATACATTTCTATCGTCTCTCTCACTCCGAGTTAGATGATATTGAAAAGGTGGCAGTCTGCTCCAGCCTTCGACTACTAAAAACCAAAGATGCACTATTAAGTCTAGAGCCATGAGATCATCCATAAATCTCGTTAGGACATTAATACAAACTATGCTTGTTCATCACACAATGTGATAACAAGTAAAGATCTTAAGAGTCCTACGCATTATCCTTGTGGTATTGCCAAAACATCCGAGTGATACGAAAGTACTCACAATGAAGATGGAAATCCTTCTAGAGCCAATATCAAACAAGCTCTTGGTAGGTGTCCATGTAGTTAGTTGGTCCTCTTAAGGATCAGCTATATGACTAACTAGAAAGAAACGATAGTGTGATTCTTTTTGAATCTCAAACTGTTCAGGCAGTGAATTGACGATGTGTTTTGAAAACCGTTATGCGATGTGCTCAAACACTGATCTTTCATGCATCATTGGCTGTGTATATTTTTCAAAACAAAAGTGTTTCTGATGAAAATTGATTTTTATATATGATAAAACTTTCGATGTGTCACAAAACTCTTTTCTGAGTGACACTCGACTGATTTTCAAATCAATTTCTCATTAATCAGTGGGTATTAATCCACTGGTTCACTCATTCCATGCTTTGTCTACTTTGAGACGCTCCGGTTTGAGAACGGCTAGCGCAGCTGCGAACCCTGTCAATGAGATTCTTCAATAATTCACCTGTTCAACAGGCTAGTATTTATATCTGATTACGGGGAAACAGTGGTTCTTGCAACCTTATTCAACGAAAGTGAACAAAGACACTTTCGTTTGTTTATCACTAACATATAATTGCAGGAAACCCGACGGTAGCAGCTGCTGGCATGAGATATGTCAATTCATAACCCCATGTTAACACTACATATTCCTAAAGAAAGACATCATGATAACTGAAAGACCTACAACAAAGCTTCCGTAACTATTATGCTGCTATCATGTACTGAAGGTGTGAGCATGCGGTCGTAGGTCAAACATCACATGAAGGCAATACTTCACAACAAGGATGATTAAGAGATTTACTGTGGCTAATGATCTCAAAGATCATACAAGTCAAAGGAACTATGCTCTAAGATCACTAGCTGCCGTACAAAGAGATCACTTGAAGAATCAAAGACTACAAGCTAGAGTCAAAGATCAACTCATGGAATGCTAGGATTCAAATTGTATTTTCTGGGGTGACCTCCCTTAGGGGGAGATTGTTAGGATTAAGAAAAAAGACTCGGTCACCACATATATTTCTTATTTATGCATTAGCTCATAGTAGGTTTCAGTAAATCGTAAGATTTGTGGTGTTGGGGGCAAATGTGAATATAAAAAGTTATTTTAGATGCGGTGATCCAATTATTCTTTTTAGAGATTGTCCATAAACCATCGTTAGGACAAGAACCAAAGAGTATTCATCGGAGGTTCTTGGAGTGATAGCGGTGAAGAAGATTATGAGAAGGCCAAAGACGAGACGTGTCTAATAGCTTAAGCATCAAATGAGTTATGCTTCGATTCCTCATACTTTAGTGATGAAAACTTATCAATACATGATTTAGCTATATATAATGAATATGACAAACTATGCAAAATGAGTCTAAAAATAATCACAAAGAACAAAAGATTAAAAGCCGTTAGAAATAGCTTAGAAAATGAGCTTAGTAAACTAAAATAAAAAATTGTCACATTCGGAAAAACAAGGGAAGTCGATCTTGAATATTACAAAATGTTAATTGTTTAGGAATTGAAATGGAAAAACTTAAAAAGGAAGCTATTAAACTAACAAAATTTGAAAAGAGTACACATTGCTTAAATGAAATATTAAGTAATCAAAAACCCTCCGGAGATAAATTAGGTTTGGGATTCAATTCACTTGAAGCATCAACTATTGGAACTAAGGAAATAAAATTTGTGAAATCTCAAAAAGAAACGTCCCCTGATCGCTATGCTCACCTGACCTTAATACACAATCACAAGATCTGACCTGATCACACACCAAAATGTTTAATTTTTGTATAAATCCCTAATCATAATTTTATGATCAAACATTATTAATTACTGAGATTTTAAAATCCTAATTTTTCTATCAATTAAATAGTTACACAACTTAAATTAAAAGAAGATTGCATAAGAGATTATACCAAAAATCTTTAACCGCGAAACACTCGATCTAACACCTTAAAAATTCTTGAAAAGTTTATGTTGTTCTTTCTTGTTCTTGATGACCGATCGACACAAGGGGAAATGAGAGAAAAAAATGTTATAGGGTTTGTGTTTAAGGAGTATAAATAAGATGTGTTTAAGATATGTTTCCTAATTAGACTTGGACTCTTCCCCAAATGTAAACTCAACTCTAGACTAAATATAGCCTACATGCTTAATGCATTTTTATCATTTTACATAAGTATTTTATATATTGTATTTTTGTTTTCACTTTTGCGTTTACCTTCGCGTTTTGCGTTTTAAGTCTTGTAATACACTACTCTTTTATGCCTTAGCCCTAATATTACCCACCTATTCACAAAATTTAACAAAAATCAAAACTATGGTCACCTCCCCTTTTGCTTAAAAATTTTGGCTAAACCACATGGACACTTGTCCATGTGGTGCACCATCTTAACAAGTGTCTTGTTAATGACACTTAGGAGGATAAGTGTTAAACTAAACTTGCATGGCTTGACACCACTCTTCCAACTCGCCCTTTTATTTACATAACTCACACACCTCTCTTCCTTGTCCTTTCTCTTTGCCGAACCAAAACATCAACACCATAACACCATTTTGTTGTTTTGCTAGTTTTGTTCATCTAAGGATTGAAGATTAGTTTCCTTCTAGTGTTCTTGGGTTGATTTCACTACAAACAATAACAACTCATCACTAAATCTCACTCTCCTTGGTTTAGATCTATATCAATGAATGCAAGAGTTGTGGGTTGAAGAACTAGTTTGTGGTTCTTGACTTTGTTCTTGTTGATTTCACCATCTTTCTTTTTTGTAAGGAATCATCACATAAACTTGCTCAGAATATATACACCCCTAGACAAAGAACACACAGAAAGACCAAGGGTGGGGATGTCAACCTAAATAGTAGTATCAATATATCCTTAGGCTCCAAACTGGAGTTAACAGTTTTGCATAGTTGTATCCCACATATTGTATTCACACAATAAGGCACATATTGCAATCAAAACACACGTCTTATCCAAAAATATGATAAACAATGAATCACAACATAAAAACATTTAAAACATCATTTGAGTATCATTTCCCATAGGAAAAACATAATATCGAACATGAAAGAAATAAACGAGTGTTAAGAATCGTTTAAGCTCCTAGGATCAAAAATAACAAAGTATTGATACGCATCGAAATATAAATAAAGAACAATGTTATTTTCACAAGGTTTTTCATTACATACAAGCCCTAATTCTAGTGATCAATATAGAATGATTACCTAACTATAACAGGATCAAAGATACTTTGATCTTGAGGCTAAAAACACTAAACGTCTACATCACACCTATAGGATACACACACATGTTTTGGGTGCACACACAATCACACTCCTAAACAATGTCTATGGATCTTTTTATATAGAGAGTCCATAAGAATTACAAAGGAGTCTTAATTGTGTTAGGAAACTAAATCTTTGATCTTTGTCTTTTAAGCAAATCTTTTAGAATCCTCCATCTTTTGTAGAATTCCATATTGTCGACTTTGATCCTTTTGTTTCATTCTTTATCATTTTGAGCAAGTTCTTTTGTATCATCAAATCAATAATTCCCAACAATGTTTCCCTATTTGATGATGACAAAACAAACTGTAAACTGATTCCAATATGATCCATAGTAGCTTAAACTTCAGCAATCTTCATCTTCAAATCTGATCTTCCATGAATGAAACAATGTTCCCCTTAACTTGAGATTTCCTTTAAACTTGTTGATACTTCTTTAACACAGTGAAGCAAGTCTTCAACATCTTGTTCCATGCCATGCCACCACACCAAGTTAAGTTTCCAATAATATCATCATCTTTGTAACATCTTCCCCTTTTTGTCATTATCTATTAGGGGACAGTGAATATATGCAGCTTTGATCTTTACAACTACAAACCATATATTAAACTTCTAATCCAAGCATTCTAATGTCTCAAATTACCCTCCATGACGCATAATAAGATAAATGAATTCAAGCAGTATAAACTTAAACTAGCAGTAGTAATAAGGACTTAGCAGTAGTAAGAATCAAAACTTTCCCCTCAAGTGGTGCATGTAAATGGTTTAACACTTTATAATATTCTTCCCCTGAAACTAATGTGTTAACCATCTCTTGAATCTCTTATTCTGTAAGCTCTTTGTAATGATTACTGATGGAGAAAACTCAGTATTACAAACTTGATGTAGAAGTAGAATAACTCAAACTTGTGTCTTATGTCTTGTACTATTCACGTGACTCCAAACTCATACTGCTGATTATGAGTAGACCTCAATCTCTTGACAAAATCCTTATCTTCAATAAGACATTGAGCACTACAACATAACTCCTTTAAGTGATAGCAAATGTGAGCATTGAGCACCATAAGTTTATAAATCACACATTGCTAGATTTTGCAAGTCTTCATCAACATCGTATAAGCATGAACAAGTTATCTTGAAAGTCATCACTAACACTGACTTTTAAGATATGATAAGAACACGCACCTGTGAAACTTTACTTCAACTTCAAATAAGTGATAAATAATCATCTTCGTAATCAATTATTTCAAATAATCCCAAAAATAATAGCCATATAACGTTTAAGAACAAACTGTGTGTTATCCTTTTCTGTCCGAGATCTCCTCATCCAACAGAGATCTAATCCGTGTGTTATCCGATATCGAATAAAGCTAGCAGTATTAATACTTTGAATCCCAAACAGTAGTAACTACTAGTAACAAACCTAGCAGTAGTAACTGTTTAAATTATTCTAGCAGCATAAACACAACTGGCAGTATTAATATATACGGGCAGCACTAAAAACATATACTAGCAGTTGTAAGTTCCATTGGCAGCATTAATCAAAACAAGCAGCATTAATCATGTAAGTATCCAATAGCAGTAGTAACTCTTTGAAGCTTTAGTAATAGTAACTGCCTTTTTCACCTTAGCAGTACTAATACTATATATGGGAACAATCCCTTCCATGAAACCGAACCTCATTGAATACTTCCTGCTCTTCACAATAAATACCCATAAACTGCCATATCAAGGCCATAAATCAATCTGCCAACGATTTGGAAACACACATATTCCAAAACTCATCAATAACCAACAGCCTAGTCACAAACCAGCATGTACAGGAAGTTTTTATGGGAACTAAAATAACAATCCTTAAATAACAGATCCCATATTAACCATGAACAACAACCCAAAAATCTGCTTCCAATCCTTAGCAGCAGAAACAAATCGCTAACTGCTTTAAGCAGCATTAAAACTTGTTTTAGCCTTACTGCTTCTTTCAAAACCAAACACCCTTTATACGTTTTAGTTAACAAAGCTGATAACATCGAATGTTTACCAACTTTAGGGTTAACAACCACTGGTTCCAATCACAACAGTATCAATGTTTTCCACATCCAAATACAGACCAGAAAACCCTTAAGAATTAAACATCAGATGAACGATTACCTTCTATAGAAGAATATCTATGAACAGCAAAACCCTAGCTTTATTTCATCTGGGCATCGAATTAGGGTTTTCAAAAACCCTTATGGTTTGTCGTGTGTTTTGTACTCTTCAGATCCTGCTGGCTGGCTAATCTAGAAAATAATCATAGTGTCATGAGATTAACCAAATAACAAGATACTGAGAATTCTTTGAAGCCTTCTCTTGTATCGTGACCGGTAAACTGAATACCAATACAATACCTTCTGTACCTGCTTTTGTTCAAGAACCGAATACAAGAAACATTGTATCTTATTGTAAAAAAAAAAAATGACCACAGCCAATATAACAAAAAACCTAGAAGTTAGGGTTTTGATTACAATTAACCCCCATCAGTTTCAACAAAAAAGCAGCATAAGATTCTATTTACTATTAGTTTGTAAATAACCTAAAAACCCAAACAGTAAACCTTTAATCATATAACTGAAAATCATACTTTCTTGTTGAACCAATTTTACTGAAAAACCTTAATAGTCACCGAATACCAAAAACCAGAAAAACCTTGTAGAATCCTAGATCAAAAGCCCCTTGGCTCTGATACCAATTGTTAATAATCGTTTAAACTCACCTAGGATCGAAAATAACAAAGTATTGACACGTAGTGGAATAAATAAAGAACAATGTTATTTTCACAAGGTTTTATATTCATACAAGCCCTAATTCTATATGATCAGTATAAAACGGTTACCTAACTATAACAGGATCAAAGAAACCTTTGATCTTAGGGCTAAACCACACTAGACGTCTACATCACACCTATAGGATACACACACACGTTTTGGGTGCACACACAATCACACACTAAAACAATGTCTAGAAATCTCTTTATATAGAGAGTCCATAAGACTTACAAAGGAATCTTAATTGTATTAGGAAACTAAATCTTTTCTAATATTTGATCATTATCTTTTAAGCAAATCTTTTAGAATCCTTCATCTTTTATAGAATTTCATATTGTCGAATTAGCACCTTCTTGTTTCATTCTTTTTGTATCATTGTTTTTGTATCATCAAATCAATAATTCTCAACAGAAGATGCAAAGTTTTCCAAACTAAAAAATTTCAAAGAACATAACAAAACCAAATAACCTGATTATAAGCAAGTTTACAAACACAGTCGATCTTCAAATTCTAAATAAGTATTTAATAAGTATTAAATACAGTTGTTTAAATTCAAATTCTAAAAACCCACTGATTTAATAAGTATTAAGGTCTGACTTTAAATTTATTATTTAAATATGAAACAAATCCAAGTTACTATAAACTTGATAAACATGCTCCTAATTTAAAAGCCTCGCGAATACTAATTTTAATGACCCACTTATACGATAAAATTACGAAACAAATACAAATGGAAATCAAAATCCT
>BQNB010060197.1:0-37023 GCA_026074375.1 Tanacetum coccineum
CCGTTTGTCGTGTTCTCTGGAGAGGTAAACTACCCGTTAGGAGTGATTAACCTCAGCGTGACCATGGGAGAACTAGACAGACTCTAAATGGTCACGATGGAGTTTGCAGTAGTTAAATGTCATTCTCCCTACAATGTTATGTTGGGCCAGACTGGGATGAGAAGCCTAGGAGCCGTGGCATCCAAGATCCACACAATGATAAAGTTTCCTACGGCAAACGGGATTGCAACCATGGTAACCAAGGGGGAAACTCTCCAAGAATCCCAAAGGATCGAGGAGGCAGAAGGACCTACTCAGGAAGGGAGAGTCACACATCCCTGAATAAGAGCTTCAGAGCCCCAAGAATCCCTAAGGGCAGAAGGAACGAAAAGCCCGAAAAGACAATCTTTAAGGTAAAATGCTCAGAAGAGGCTGAGCCCCCACAACCTCCGGAAGTGGAGATCACTACGGACGAAAAAGATGAAGAAGACAGGTTAAGCGAAACTCCGAAAGATAGCAAACCCTCAGAAAAGGTAACGGTGAACGATAATCATCCGGACCAACCTATTACCATCGGAGGAAACTTATCCACAGAATGCAGGGCAGAGCTGATAAGGGTCCTACACAAACGCGCCAATGCCTTCGCATGGGTTTCGACAGATATGACGGGGATACCTCGCTTTGTTGCGGAACATGAACTAAAAACATATCCCCATATTGAGCCAAGGGTCTAGAGAAAGAGGAGCATAGCCCCGAACATAAGGAAGGTAGTTAAGGAATAAGTTGAAAAGTGGCTCAAGTCTGTAATAGTGAAGAGGGTTCGGTACCCTACCTGGGTAGCCAACCCGGTCCTAGTTAAAAAATCAGACGGTAGTTGGAGAATGTGCATTGATTTTAAAGATCTAAATAAGGAGTGTCCTAAGGACCTATATCCACTACCAGAAATTGATTGGAAGATCAAATCTTTAATAGGATTCAAATACAAGTGCTTCCTAGACGCCTATAAAGGGTACCACCAGAAACGGATGTCCAAAAGAGATGAAGAGAAGACGACACTCCATACCGACGAAGGAGTCTTTTGTTACACAAAAATGCCCTTTGGGTTAAAGAATGCAGGGGCCACCTATCAGAGGTTAGTAGACACCATATTCGAAGGACAAATAGGGAGGAACTTAGAGGCATACATGGATGACATGGTCATCAAGTCTAAAACATAGTCAGATTTGATCAAAGACATCGAGGAGACACTATTAACACTTGAAAAGGTAAATATGAAGCTGAACCCCAAAAAATGCTCCTTCAGAATGGAAGAAGGAAAATTCTTGGGGTACTGATGAGGTATAGTGTACCTCGGAAAATCCGAACGAGAAATACAGCTAAAATACCTCTTCCAGACTAGCACGGGCTAAGCCAGACAAGCAATCCGGAGAAACTGGTATGTCAAAGGACAAATTAGGTCTAGAGTCTCTAGTCTCGCGGCTAGGCTAACAGCACCTAAGGGCAGGCCGACCAAGGGACAATACTTGGTTAGGACCACTGTCCTTAGAATGACACGTAGCCGACAATGGTACCAACCAACAAAGAGGAAATACCCGCTCAACGATTATCTCGCTGAGCCCTAGACGACACGCACCTTATGTCGTCTGGTGATGTCCCAAATAGTATAAAAATAGGAGTTCACTTTGTTGGAACGGACCACGTTACATATACTCCTGACCACACTTTATATCTTTTTATTCTCTCTGCAAATATTTTATACCACCATACTTACTCTCACGTCGGAGTTAGCCCCGAACTCAAACCTCAGGGCGAGCTAACAGTGATCTCTCTTAGTTTCAGCTAGGATACAAAGAAGGAACCTCTAAAGGAGCTGAGCTGACCAGAATATTAATAAAGATAGAGGCCCTTTTACCAAGCTCAAGCAACACACGTAAATTTGCTTCAACATTGATGCTATCCGTGGGACTCGTATCCCAATCTACCCGAGTTTGAAAAGAAAGCAAAGATATGGTTGACTCGCAGCCATCAGAGGAAGGAGCTCATAGGGTAGGGTTGAAGGGCATGGGAGTGGGGTCACAAGAAGGGCCTTTCAAACCAGCCTCCCTCGCTCAGGAAACTCCTTTTCTGGCTTTCATCAATGAAAACATTGACATACTCAGAACCATGATCAAGGAACTCGACCAACAAACCAAGTCAAAAGCGAACCAGAAAAAGCCCAAGCCATTTTTTTGTTATTATATTATCATTTATTTAGCCTTATAGGATAAATATTTTATAGTAATATATAGTTAGCTATTATATATTACTATACTATGTTATTATAGCTTTAATATTATTTTATATATATTATATATATTGTATTAATATTTTTCTTATTTGTTGTTCCCCCCATTATATTTCTCTTTTTAAGTCTTTATCTTTTTCTTTTTTATATAGTTATTATTGCTTCCTATGACGAGTCTGGAGGAGGAGGTTCGAGCTAGGAAACAAAGGATATAACCAAGCAACTTTCACACAAGTGGTTGCAAAGCCAGAGCAAGTCCAAAGAAAAGCTCAGGAGGGGAAGAACCAAAAGCAGAGGGAGGAAACCGGGGTATCAGGAAATAAGTTTGGATTATGAGAGTGAAGGAGATTCAGAATAAAGTCATGAGAACTTGAATGAACCATACAAGAGACCTGAACCTACCCCCTTCACTGCAAGAATTACCCGCTTCAAGTACCACCGAAGAGCTAAGCTTTCAAGAAACATCACTATGTACGGCGGGAATAAAGATCCGGAGGATCATCTAAGCATCTTATCGGCCGATGCTAAGAAGGAGGAGTGGCCGATGTCGGTATAGTGCAAGATGTTCCGTCAAACATTAAGAGGAGTGGCTCAAAACTGGTTTGACGATTTAGACCCAAAAAGTGTGAACAGTTTCAAGGAGTTGAGTCAAAAGTTCCTGGAATAATTCTCGCAACAAAAAAGGTATGCCAAAGATCTGACAGAAAATCATGGCATCAAGAGAAGACCAAACGAGGGCTTACAAGCATTCATGGACCGATTCAAGTCTGAAAGCTCGCACATCAATAGTGTGCCTCCTATGCTACGTATTTCGGCCTTCATGCATGACCATGGACATCCGGAACTGGACAAGAAACATAATGATAAGATACCCAAGACCATCGACAAGATGTTTGAAAGGGTTCGGGCATTCATCAGGGGAGAAGTGGCGGCAGGGTCGGCCGAAATTGCTAGGTCCCCATAATGGGACAAAGGAAGAACTTGCCCCAGTTGGTCCAAAGAACAGGAAGGAAACCAAGGAAGGAGCAGACCTAAAGAGTTTAGAAGAAATGTGGGGACATGCACCCCTTACTCTAGAAGAGATACTTTCATACCCATCTCCAAGACACCAAAAGAAATTCTGGCTACGAAAAGCGTGAGTTTCCTACCGCCACCACCTTTAATGGAAACTCCGGAAAAACATAACCTGAGCAAGTTTTGTGACTACCATGGGGATAGGGGTCACAACACCAACGACTGCTACCACTTGAAAAGACAGATAGAATAATATGTGGCATCAGGAAAGCTGGCCCATTTAGTATAGGACATCCACCGAAGAAACCAAAGAGGTGGAGGTCCAGGAAAAGGGCATGCAAAGGTCATAAATATGGTAACCACTAAGAGAAACCGTAAAAGATCACCTGAGACAGGGTGGTCCGTTATGACAGAGGACATTGTCTTTGTTAGGATTATAAGACTTTTTGATGATCTTAGAGTTATTGCTGCTCAGTTAATGCTGCTGGTGTATAAGTTACTACTGCTCAAAAATTAAGACTGCTGAAAGAGTTTCTACTGTCAAAGAAAGGATAAAGACAGAAGAAAGGATAAATATTGTTTGGAGATCAAGATTACTTACGTGATAAGTTTTAGTTATTTATAGAATAGATCATAGATAATATTCTAAGTCTTAGGAATATATTGTAAATCGACTAGGACTCTTTGGTGTATAAAAGGAGGTCCTAGGGTATAGAGTTTAATATAATATATTTATTGTTTACGATTTGATAAGTGTTATTCATAGCTTAAAGGTTTTGTAACCCTAATACTAAAAGAGTATTCGTATTATTCTTAATAATATTGGAGCTTTTATTGTTGAATTGTGATCTTGTGTTATTGTTTCATTAAGAATTCTTCTAATATTAAAGATTAGATTCCGCATAATCTTTAATACACTTAACAAAGTTTCTACTATAGTTGTGTTAGATTTATCTAATATAACTAAACCTTAAACAAGCTTAAGGAATTCAATCTATTGAGGTGAGATCCAACAAGAAGTATCCTACAACTGGGACAACAATTGGTATCAAATCTTGTTGCTTTGAAAAACTTTGCTAGAAGATATGAATCAAGATTCTGCACACATGGTGGCTGCATCCAAAGTTCCCATGCTCAAATTGGGTGAGTTATGAGGATTGAACAATACATCCAGATGATAGACTATGCACTTTAGGAAGTCATAGAGAATGGAAACATTGCACCAAAAACAACAGTTGTAGAGGGTGTTGAGAAAGTAATACCTTCTACAACTGCTGAAGAGAAGGCTGAGAAAAGATTAGAGTTAAACTCTAAAGGACATAAAAAAGGGGAAGTAAAGGAAATGCAAACACTGTACATGATGATTTATAGTGGTTCGTCATGAAGCTCCTCTTCGCCCTACTTCACTCCCGATTATCCAATCAAGGTTACTTTACTAATTCAACAAGCTCCCTTTCGGCGAGACAACCTTATATGCACAACTCGAGAGTTACTTCACTATGCTAGATGTCGAGTTCTTTTCGGTACATCCCAAACACGTTTTGTTTTATGGCCCACATATCAAACCTTGTGTTTTATGGCTTAAACTCATAAACGCGTTCGCTTACATTATTTTTCGACACTAAGCTAGATGTCGAGTACCTAATCTTAGCTAGAACAATCTTCCACCCACCACTTGTATTTTTGAGCTAAATACTAACGGACACACCATCAACTTCTGGATTTATACTATTATCAGGAATCTACACAACTACACAAGATGAAATGGCATGAAATACTCGATCTATTGTAAACATATGTTAAAATGGACTTTAATAGACTAATAAAACTTTGATCTTGACAGATGACCTAAGTTCTTCTCTGCACTTGAGGGAAGGGAAGGAAGGGTAGAAGACTTTGATCACATTTAAACAGATTATCCAAGTTGATTGATCAAAGATTTAGGAGAGATTTGTAAGATCTAGAGAGAGAATAAACTGAAGAAATATGCAAAAGGGTTGTGAAAATATTAGTTGGATGGTGACCCACTTTTATAGGAGCTGAAAAATACAGCCTGTCAGGAAATGCCGCCACCAGATATAGTAGGGGGCGTTAGGGGGACCACCGTATTTGAGGGGGCGCCAGACAGACGCTGTGTTTTTGTCTTTTTGTGGTGACAAAACTTATATGGTAAAGTGTAAACATGTTTTTAGGGGGAAAAGAACTAGATTTTAATTTTGAAATAATTCCCCCATAATATCATTTCTTTATAATTCATAAAATAATTTATCTAAATTAAGTTTTGAAAAATTATTTTGTTTACATTTTATAAAAAAGTAAAGGTTTAAGACAAAAACTTTATTATTTGATCATACCTACAAGTTGAATGCTATGTTTGTACTATTACCTTATGTGATATTCTACGTCGGGTGTAATCCCATGCCCGTTTGATGCATACTTGTAGACGTACGTGAGATGTTGATGCATGTATGCATTGATGATTTGTGATTACGAGTAACTTGCGCACTTTACGTTACGTATTACAAGTCACATGTTTGTCATCACCAAAACATAAAGAGATCGTATAGATTAAATATCTTAATATTTGCACTAACAGTTGTGTTGGATTTATCTAATATAACTAAACCTTAAACAAGCTTAAGGAATTCGATCTATTGAAGTGGGATCCAACAAGAGGTATCCTACAACTGGGACAACAAGTGGTATCAGAGCTTGTTGCTTTGAGAAACTTTGCTAGAAGATATGGATCAAGATTCGCACACTGGTGCTGCATCCAAAGTTCCCATGCTCAAACCGGGTCAGTTTGAGTTATATAGGATGAGGATTGAACAATACATATGGATGATAGACCATGTACTTTGGGAAGTCATAGAGAATGGAAACACTGCACCAAAAACAACAATTGTAGAGGGTGTTGAGAAAGTAATGCCTCCTACAACTGCTGAAGAGAAGGCTCAGAAAAGATTAGAGGTGAAAGCTAGAAGTACTTTAATGATGGGCATTCCTAATGAACATCAATTAATGTTTAACTCAATTAAGGATGCTAAGCTATTGATGGAAGCTGTAGAAAAGAGATTTGGTGGGAATGCAGCTACAAAAAAGACCAAACGGAATCTTTTAAAGCCGCAATATGAAAACTTTACTGCTCCAAGCTCAGAGATGCTTAATCAAACTTTTAATAGGCTTCAAAAGCTTGTGAGTCAGTTGGAGCTTTTGGGAGAAACGATTTCACAAGAAGATGTGAACCAAAAGCTATTAAGAAGTTTGTCACCTGAGTGGAACACACATGTTGTTGTGTGGAGGAATAAAACTGATTTGGATACAATGAGCATGGATGATCTTCTTACAAATAAATTAAGGTGTATGGACCAGAGTCCAAAAGGGCATGTCTAGCTCAAGTTCAAGCACACATAACATGGCTTTTGTGTCCTCTTCAAATAACAACAATAGCAGCACTAATGGAGCAGTTAGTACTGCTTAAGTAGTTAATATGCTAATGGAGTTTCTGCTGCTAATACTCAAGTTAATGCTTCTAATATTGACAACTTGAGTGATGCTGTTATTTGTGCATTCCTTGCTAGTCAACCAAATAATCCTCACTTACCATGAGTCTTGCCATACAAAATCTATCTAGATGATTTGTGAAGAGATGGATTGACGATGGCAAATGGCTATGTGACTATGAGGGCTATGAAGGTTTTTGAAGAATACAGGTATGATGCTTACTATCAATGGCAATGAGTCGATTGGCTTTGATAGTCCAAAGTTGGAGTGCTACATACTACCACAGAAGCGGACTTTTGCTAATCAATGCATCGTATAAGGAATCAAGTACTACAAGAACAAGGAAAGCACAAGAAGGACTGTGCCTGTGGAAACATCCACTTCCACAGCTTTGGTGTCATGTGATGGTCTTGGTGGGTATGACTGGAGTGATCAGGCAGAGGAAGGACCTAATTATGCACTCATGGCTTACTCATCTTCAAGTTCTGACTCAGAGGTATCTAACAATTCAAATTGTTCAAAATCTTGTTTGAAAACTGTTGAAACCCTTAAATCTCAATATGATCAACTACATAAAGATTTTAAGAAATCTGAGTTAATGGTTCTAGCTTATAAGTCAGGATTAGAGTCAGTAGAAGAGAAACTTGAAGTTTATAAGGCAAATAAGTCTATTTATTCATAAGATATAAAGGTCTTAAAATTTGAAATTAAATGTAAAGATATAGCTATCAGAGAGCTCAGGGAGAAGCTAGAAATAGCTCAAAAAGAAAAAGATGAAATTTAATTTAATGTAGACAAATTTGAAAATGCGTCTAAAAGCTTAAACAAACTCATAGAAAGTCAGATTGTTGACAACTGCAAGAAAGGCTTAGGCTATAATGTAGTTCCACCTCCCTATACAGGAAACTTCATGCCTTCAACACCTGACTTATCTTTTACTGGTTTAGATGAGTTTGTTAATAAGCCTGTAGTTGAGAACATAAAGTCTGATGAAGAAGTATCTAAGGTAGTTAGGAAGTCTAATGATTCTCCAATTATTGAAGATTGGGTCTCAGATAGTGAGGAAGAAAATGTGTCTCAAACTAAAACTAAGAAGAAAATAGTTAAGCCTAGTATTGCTAAGATAGAGTTTGTCAAACCTAAGCAACAAGAGAAAACTGCTAGGAAAACTGTTAAACAAGTTGAGAAATATAGGCAAAACACTCACAGTCCAAGAGGCAATCAAAGAAATTGGAACAATATGATGTCTCAAAGACTAGGAAGCAATTTTGAGATGTTTAATAAGGCCTGTTATGTGTGTGGAAGTTTTGATCATTTGCAGGTTAATTGTAATTACCATCATAAACAGTTTCAAAAACAAAGGATGGTAAAACCTATTTGGAACAATGCTCAAAGGGTGAATCATCAAAACTTTGCTAAAAAGACTCACCCCTGTGCTAAAAAGAACATGGTTCCAAAAGCTGTACTAATGAAGTCTGGCTTAGTATCAGTTAATACTGCTAGACAAGTTAATGTTGCTCACACAAAAACAACAGTAAATGCTGCTAGACCAATGTCATATCTTTCTAAAAAGGCACATTCAACTATTAAGAGGCCTATTAACAAGAATACAACATTTAAAAATAATAATTTTAATCAGAGGGTTAATACTGTTAAGGATAAAAATGTTAATACTATTAGGCCAAAATCAGCAGTTAATGATGCTAGGCCAAAAGCAGTAGTTAATACTATTAAGGGAAATAATGTTAATGTTGTTAAGGCCTCAGCTTGTTGGGTTTAGAAATCAAAGACTAAAGTTTTAGACCATGTTTCTAAACACAATAGTGCTTCAATCACCCTAAAGAAGTTTGATTATATTGATGCATAAGGCAGATCCAAGTTAGTGATGGCTTGGGTCCCTAAAAGAAACTGATTTTCTTATCTAATGTGAAGAGCAGTCCACAAATAGATTTACAGGATCAAGGAGTGATTGATAGTGGATGCTCAAGGCACATGACAGGGAACATGTCCTATCTTACAGACTATGAAGAGATAGATGGAGGATATGTTGCTTTTGGAGGGAACCCCAAAGGAGGGAAAATCACAGGAAAAGGTACCATTAAAACTGGTAATCTAGATTTTGAAAATGTGTATTTTGTGAGAGAGTTAAAGTTTAATCTCTTTAGTGTCTCACAAATGTGTGATAAAAAGAATAGTGTTCTTTTTAATGACACTGAATGTATTGTTTTATCTCCAAACTTTAAGTTAATTGATGAAAGTCAAGTTTTACTTAGAGTTTCTAGAAAGAACAATATGTATAGTATTGATTTAAAGAACATAGTTCCTAAAAGAGGTTTAACTTGCCTTTTTGCAAAAGCCACATCTGATGAATCTAAACTTTGGCATAGAAGGCTAGGTCACTTAAATTTTAAAACCATGAATAAATTGGTTAAGGGAAATCTTGTAAGAGGTTTACCTTCTAAACTTTTTGAAAATGATCAAACCTGTGTTGCTTGTCAAAAGGGAAAGCAGCACAGAGCCTCTTGTAAGTCCAAAACAGAGAACTCAATCAGTCTTCCTTTACATTTGTTGCATATGGACTTGTTTGGTCCAACATTTGTAAAAAGCCTTAAGAAGAAAATGTATTGCCTAGTTGTCACAGATGATTATAGTAGGTTTACATGGGTTTTCTTTCTAGCTACTAAGGATGGACTTGTGGCATTTTAAGTCCCTTTCATAACTTGGATAGAATAATCTAGTGAATCACAAGGTTAGGTGACCTAGACATGGACAATTGTGAATCAGTTTTTGGACATAAATGGTATTTGAGGACAACTTAGTATAGCTAGGAACTCCTCAACAAAATAGAGTTGCGGAGATGGAGGAATTAGGACACTATTGAGGCTGTAGGATATGCTAGCTTGATTCTAAGTTTGCTAACTCTTGGTGGGCAGAGAAGCGTTAGTACTGACTTGTTATGTGCAAAATAGAGTGTTAGTAGTTAAAGCTTCATAAGAAGGACCCCATATGAACTTTTTTTCATGGTTGTAGAACCACCAACCTTCTTTAAGTTTTATATGACCATTTGGGTGTCCATGTTACCATTTCTCAATACCATTGATCATTTAGGAAAATTTGATGGTGTAAGGCTAATGAAGGTTTTCTTTGTTTGGGATAACTCATTAAATAGTTAAAGCCTTTGAGTATCAATTGTTGAATCAAGTGATGTGGAAGAAATCACTTTCATATTTATGTTTAGTAAGAGTTCCCTAATGTTGTAGGGTAGTGGACAAATTGGCTATTTGATATTTGTATGCATAACAAGACAATGAATATGAGCCAGTTGTGCAGGGAACACTGGTCTAATGGTTTTGCTATGGTACAAAGAAGCAAGTGATGATGAATGGTCAAGATAAAAAGGAGACATTAACCCTGTCAAAGTTTACATTTTTGCTCACCATTTGGACTGCCGGATCCACATTTTCACACAGATCCAAAGAGTTCTCATGATGATGGATCCAAACCTTCAAGTGATAATGGAAAGAAGGTTGATGAAGATCCAAGAAAATAAAGTGAAAGTAAAGATCAAGAGAAGGAAGATAATGTTAAAAGCACTAACAATGTTAATATTGTTAGTTCAACTGTTAATGCTGTTGGCACAAATGAAGTTAATGCTGTTGGTGGAGATATGAGCATTGAACTTCCATTTGATCAAAAATGTCTGCTTTGGAAGATGATAGCATATTTGACTTCTCAAGTGATGACGGAAGTTGATGTGTGGCAATAAGCCTGACATGAATAGTTTGGATTTCAACAATCTAAGTCAGTCTTTATTCAAACCTACAAGATTCATAAAGATCATCCTCTTGATCAAGTGATTGGAGATTTGCAATCAGCTACACAAACAAGAAAGATGTCAAAGAATTTGGATAAACATGGGTTTGTTATTACTATTCAACAAAGAACAAACCATAAAGACCTTCAAAACTGCTTGTTTGCTTGTTTTTTATCATAGAAAGAACCTAAAAAGATAATTCATGCATTGAAGGATCCAAACTGGATAGAGGCTATGTAAGAAGAGCTTCTACAATTCAAGTTACAAGAAGTTTAGACTTTAGTGGATTTACCAAATGGAAAAAAGGCTATAGGCACTAAATGGGTTTTCAAGAATAAAAATGATGATAGGGGAATTATGATAAGAAATAAAGCAAGATTGGTTGCTCAAGGGTACACACAAGAAGAAAGGATTGACTATGATGAAGTCTTGCCATGGTTGCAAGTATTTGATAGCATTTAGGGCTATTTTTAGCTTATGCTTAATTTTAAAGATTTTTTAGTTGTATCAATATGAATGTAAATAGTGCTTTTTTCTCTATGGGAAGATTGGAAGAAGAGGGTGTATGTATGTCAACCACTCAGATTTGAGATCCAACTTTCCTGATAGGCGTATACAAGGTTGAAAAGCACTATATGGACTACATTAAGCTCCTAGAGCCTAATATGAGACCTTGTCAACATACCTATTAGACAATGAATTTCAAAGAGGGAAAATTGACAAGCCTTATTTCATCAAAGGCACAAAGGTGATATTTTTGCTCGGTCCAGTTTATGTTGATGATATTATCTTAGGTTCAACAATATGAGGTAGCTATGTTTGCATTTGAAAAGTTGATGATTAGGAAAATTTAAATGAGTTCCTTAGGAGGAGAACTTACATTCTTCTTGGGATTTTACAAGTGTAAGCAGAAGAAGGATGGATTATTTATTAGTCAAGATAAATATGTTGTAAAATTTTAAAGATATTTTGGTTTACAGAAGTCAAGACTGTAAGCACACCAATGGAAACTTAAAAGCCTCTGCTCAAGGATGAATATGGTGAAGAAGTGGATATTCATATATATAGGTCAATGATTGGTCCATTGATGTATCTTACACCTTTAAGACATGACATCATGTTTGCAGTATGTGCCTGTGCTAGATACCAAGTCAATCCAAAGGTTTCACATCTTCATGTTGTAAAAAGGATTTTTAGGTACTTAAAAGGTCAACCAAAATTGGGTCTTTGGTATCCAAAAGATTCTCCTTTTGATTTGGTAGCATACACTAATAGTGATTATGCTAGAGCAAGCTTGGATATGAAGTCTACAACAGGAGGTTGTCAATTCCTTGGATGTAGATTAATATCATGGCAGTGCAAGAAACAGACAGTGGTTGCAAATTCCACAACAAAAGCTGAATATGTGGTTGCTTCAAGTTGCTGTGGACAAGTGCTTTGGATTCAGAATCAACTACTTGATTATGGGTACAATTTTATGCATACCAAGATTTTTATTGACAATAACAGTACTATTTGCATAATTAAAAATCCTGTTTTTCATTAAAAAAACAAAGCATATATAGATCAGACATCATTTCATTAGAGATTGCAATGAAAAGAAATTGATTCAAATGGTCAAAATCAATATTGACAAGAATGTTGCAGATTTGCTTACAAAAGCTTTTGATGTAAGTAGATTTCAATATTTGATTGCTAGTATTGGAATGCTAAATCTTTAAGCAAATAAAAGTGTTAGATTGATGATGGGAATGCTGTTTGGAATGGAATTGGAGTTAATGCTGGTGACTCAAAGTTAATGCTGCTAGGCATAACTTACTACTACTGAGTTACTACTGCTGGTTTGTTAATGCTCTTGACTCAAAGTTAATGCTGTTAGGTATAACTTACTACTGCTGGGTTGTTAATGCTGGTGACTCAAAGTTAATGTTGTTAGGCATAACTTACTACTGCTGAGTTACTACTGCTGGGTTGGTGAGAGTATTTTTCATAAATACTTCGAATAAGGTTTCTTTATTCATTTCATCGATTTTCACTATTTAATATACTCCCCTAACACAAACCCTTAACTCAATTGTATTATTCTATTACCAAAACCCAACACAAATGGGGGGGACTCTAAAGTTTGCAGATATCATAATATGGTAGCATTTTTTTACTAATAACCACTGAAATGAAAGTGAAGTGGTTTGAACATATTGTAGATTTTTGAATGCCACACCCAATAAAGTATGCGCTAAATACCGTAAACCCTTTACAATAATTTATTTCGGTACAATTGAGAAGTTCTGGTTAACTGGCGTGGTGTGAAAATTGATCAACTGGGGTTTTCACAGTTTACTTTGGCCTCAGTTGATGGGAAAGATGGGTATTTCCATACTGAAGCAAAAGTTTTAGAAGAGATCTTCATTTGGGAGAGGTGAAGGGGTGGATGTTTACCAAATTCTTTCATTTTTTGAAAAATCTCTCTATTGATGGCGGGTATGAGAAATTATTTCGTATAAAAGCTGATCTTTTTTATAAGACATCTGTTCTAATCTTTGGAATGGCGTTGTGTGGTAACATTATGGTGGGGACAGTGGTAGTTATTATTTTGTCGTACTGATGCCTCAAGTATACTGTGCATACTCAGCCGTGGTGGTATGTGGTGTGATCGATCTGTAGGAGTTTGTTGGGTGAACAGATGGTACTCCAGTGTGATATCATATATATGGTACCTGGGGGGTGTTGTTGGGCGGTCGTTTTGGGCTGTCTTTTACGAAATTTTTCATACCCATTCAATGTGAGTTGTTCTAAATATTATAGAAATTGGGTAATCAATCAACCTCTTCCCATCTCCCAATTAAAAAAAAAAAAAAATTTGAAGATCTCTTCTAACTGTTGATTCAGTTATGATTACCTTCTTTCCATCTACTAGGCCATGTAACTGTGTTACCCCATTGATCATTTTCACCACGCCAGTAGACCAGAATTGCTCAATGCACAAAATATATATTATAGGGTTGACGGTTAGCGCATACTTTATTGGGTGTGCATTCAAAAAATCTACAATTTGTTCAAACCCTTCACTTTCAGTGGGTTTAGAAAAAAATGCGAACTATGATTATAGTGTATATGCAAAACTTTAGGAGTCCCATTGTGTTGGGTTTTGGTATTAGATAATAAAAAAAATTGGAGTTAGGTTTGTGGTTAGGGGAGTATATGAAAGAGTGAAAAGTACGATGAAATGATTGTATGAAAACCTTATTCGAAGTATTTTTGAAAAAATACTCTACCTACCTAGCAGTAGTAACTCAGCAGTAGTAAGTTATGCCTAACAGCATTAACTTTGAGTCACCAGCATTAACAACCCAGCAGTAGTAACTCAGCATTTGTAAGTTATACCTAACAGCATTAACTTTGAGTCAAGAGCATTAACAAACCAGCAGTAGTAACTCAGTAGTAGTAAGTTATGCCTAGCAGCATTAACTTTGAGTCACCAGCATTAACTCTAATTCCATTCCAAACAGCCATTCAATCATCAATCTAACTATTTTTATTTTGCTTTAAGTTTTTAGCATTCCAATACTAGCAATCAAATATTGAAATCTACTTACATCAAAAGCTTTTGTAAGCAAATCCGTAACATTCTTGTCAGTATGGATTTTGACCATTTGAATCAATTTCTTTTTCATTACAATCTCTGATTGAAATGGGATGTCTGACTCTATATATGCTGTTTTTTTTTTTTTTTCTTTTTTAATGAAATAACTGGATTTTATTTTGCATATATTCTGTTTTTTGTCAATAAAAATCTTGGTATGCATAAATTGTACCATAATCAAGTAGTTTGATTCTGTATCCAAAGTACTTGTCCACTGCATCTTGAAGCAACCACCATATTCAGCCTTTTGTTGTGAATTTGCACCACTGTCTGTTTTTCTTGCACTGCCCATGAATATTAATACTACATCAATGGAATTGACAACCCTCCTGTCTGTAGTCTTCATATCCATAGCTTGCTCTAGTATAATCACCTATTTAGTGTATGATACCAAATCAAAAAAGGAGAATCTTTTGGATACCAAAGGCCCAATTTTGGTTGACTTTTTAAGTACCTAAAAATCCTTTTCACAACATGAAGATGTGAAACCTTTGGATTGAACTTGGTATCTAGCAAAAGGCAAATACTTGCAAAACATGATGTCATGTCTTAAAGGGGTAAAGATAAATCAATGGACCAATCATTGACCTATATATATTTGAATATCCACTTTCTTCACCTTATTAATCTCCTTGAGCGAGGGCTTTTTAAGTTTTCATTGGTGTGCTTACCAGTCTTGTACTTATGTAAACCAAATTTCTTTTAAAAATTTTAGCAACATATTTTTATTGTCTTGATAATTTGCCATCCTTCTTCTGCTACCTTGTAATACCCAAGAAGAATGTAAGGCTCTCACTATGGAACTAATTTGATATTTCCTATGCATCAACTTTTCAAAGCAATACATAGGATTCATTCTTGTTGAACCAATGATAATATCATCAACTTAAATTGGACAGCATAATATCTCCTTTGTGCCTTTTGATGAATAAGGTCTTGTCAATTTTCCCTCTTTGAAACCCATTGTCTAACAGATATGTTGACAAGGTTTCATACCAAGCTCTAGGAGCTTAATGTGACATATAGTGCCTTTTCAACCTTGTATACTCTATCAGGAAAGTTTGGATCTTCAAATCCTAGTGGTTTGATACATACCACCTCTTCTTCATTTTTCCCATAGACGAAAAAGCCACTTTTTACATCCATTTGATACACTAAAAAATCTATTAAATGACCAGCATAAGCTCAAAATTAGCCCTAATTGCTTCAATTCTTTTTTTTTTTTTTTTTTGTTTTTTTTTTTTTTCTGTTTTTTTCTTTTTTTTTTTTTTTTTTTCATGCACAGGGGCAAAGACTTCATCATAGTCAATCCACTTTCTTCTTGTGGTACCCTTGAGCAAACCATTCTTGCTTTATTTTCTTATCATAATTCCCCTTATCACTTTTTATTCTGAAAACCCATTTAATGCCTATAGCCTTTTTTACATTGGTAAATCCACTAAAGACTAAACTTCTTGTAAACCTTGAATTTGTAGAAGTTTCTTAATTGCCTCTTCACCAGGTTGGATCATTCTAATGGCATGAATTATCTTTTTTTGGGTTCTTTCTATGATAAAAAACAAGCAAAACAAGCAGTATTGAAGGGTCTTTTATGGGTTTGTTCTTTGTTGAATAGTAATAACAAACCCATGTTTATCCAAATTCTTTGACATCTTTCTTGTTTGTGTAGCTGATTGCAAATCTCCAATCACTTGATCAAGAGGATGATCTTTATGAATTCTTGTAGTTGGAATAAGACTGACTTGGATTGTTGTACCCAAATTATTCATGTCAACTACTGCACCATCATCTCCGTCATCACTTGAGAAGTCAAATATGATATCATCTTCCAAAGCAGACATTTTTGATCAAATGGAAGTTCAATGCTCATATCTCCACCAACAGCTTTTAACTTCATTTGTGGCCTCTACAGAATTAATAGTTGTAAATTACAATATTAACATTGTTAGTGCTTTTTTATCCATTATCTTCCTTCTCTTGATCTTTACTTTCACTCTATGTTTCTTGGTCTTCATCACTTCCTTTCCATTATTCCAAAAACTTGAAGGTTTGTTCCTTTATCATGAGAACTCTTTGGATCTTGGGAAATGGTGGATCGGAGTCCCATAATGGTAGCAAAATGTAATCTATTGACAGGGGATGCTTCATTTTTTGCTTGACCTACATCATCACTTGCTTTTGTACCTGCAAAAACCCAGATAGACCGCGGTTCTGGCAACAACTGGCTCATAATTTCATTGTTTTGTTAGTGCGATCAATATCAAATAGCACAATTTGGTCCACGACCTAACAACTTTAGGTGTACTTTATAAAACATTATATGAAAGTTTTCTTCCACTATCCTTGGTTCTATATTGAATACTCTAAAGGCTTTAATATTTAAGGTGTATCCAACAAAAGAAAAA
This sequence comes from Tanacetum coccineum, assembly GCA_026074375.1. Classification (NCBI taxonomy): domain Eukaryota; kingdom Viridiplantae; phylum Streptophyta; class Magnoliopsida; order Asterales; family Asteraceae; genus Tanacetum; species Tanacetum coccineum. The sequence goes on from BQNB010060197.1 coordinate 16,644, forward strand.
CTTCATTAGCTCTTTCCATTCAAATTTTCCTAAATGATCTATGGTAATTGAGAATGGTAACAGGACAACCAAAAGGGTCTTATAAAACTTAAAGTTGGTGTTCTACCCATGACAAATAAGGTTCTTTGGGGACTTCTTATGAAGCTTAACTACCTAACACTCTATTTTGGCTTCTTCCCAAAAAGTAGTTGGTAACTTAGAATCAGCTAGCATAGTCCTAGTAGCCTCAATTAGTGTCCTATTCCTCCTCTCAGCAACTCTATTTTGTTGAGGAGTCCTGGCTACACTAAATTGTCTCAAAATACCCTTCATTTCACAAAACTGATTCATTTCTCTATTTTTAAACTTAGTCCCATTATCACATCTAATCACCTTAACCTTGTGATCTACTAGATTTTCTATCCTAGTTATAAAGGACTTAAGAATGCCACTAGTCACATCCTTAGTAGCTAGAAAGAAAACCCATGTAAACCTAGTGTAATCATCTATGACAACTTGGCAATACATTTTCTTCATAAGGCTTTTTACAAATGTTAGACCAAACAAGTCCATATGCAACAAATGTAGAGGAAGACTGATTGAGTTATTTGTTTTGAACATACAAGAGGCTCTGTGCTGCTTTCCTTTTTGACAAGCAACACATGTTTGATCATTATAAAATATTTTGGAAGGTAAACCTCTTACAAGATTTCCCTTAACCAATTTATTCATGGTTTTAAAATTTAAGTGACCTAGCCATCAATGCCAAAGTTTAGATTCATCAGATGTGGCTTTTGCAAAAGGCAAGTTAAACTGTGGAAAACTAGAAGGGGGGTTGAATAATTTTACCGCTTTTTAATTTAACGTTTATGTATGTTTGTAAAACTTAGATTTGACTTTTTGTGACTCTGTGAAAAACCCCAAACACCGAAAGATAGCCCAAACCTCGCCTCCAGTAGACCGCCATCACATGGCCCCGATTTCGCAAACCCTCAACAGATGTGGCTTTTTTTTTATATGATGCTAAAAGGCAAGTAAAAAACTGTGGAAAACTAGAGTAGAAGGGGAGGGGGTTGAATAATTTTAAAAAAAAAAAAAATAAAAAAACAAAAAAAAAAATAAAATAAAAAAAAAAAAAAAAAAAAAAAAAAAAATTCTTAAAAAATAAAAAATACCAAAAAATAAAAACTTTACAAAACTAAAAAACTTTAAAAAAAATAATAAAAACAAAAAAAAAAAAAAAAAAATTATTTAACAATAATATAAATACAAACTGAATTTTAAAAAAAAAAAAAGAAAATAAAAAAAAAAATAAAATTATAAAAACAAAAAAAAACCAAAAATTAAAAAAACTTAATACCTTTTTTAAAACCATAAAAAAAAATAATTTACCGCAAAAAAATTTACTAAAAATAAATAAAAATAAAGTTTAACAACCCGCTTTTTTTTAAATTTAACGTTTATGTATAGTTGTAAACTTAGATTTGACTTTTTTGTGAATTCAATGCTTGCCACAATATAACAATAAAGTATATGAAATGAATGATAAAGTATGACAAAAAGTAGAGAGAAAGAGTTATAAGAACAATCAAAACCACAACGTGAGGATTATAGAGGTTCGCCCCGCAATCACCGAGCAACCTCCTTTTCTTTTGGCCCTACTTACTCCACTTTACAACTTCTCCACTCTTCCCCCCCGAGCAAGAATCACCAAAAACCAACTACAACTCGAGAGTTTTCTCTTTCCCTTTCTTCTTCTTTTCTTTCCTTCACTACGGTGTCAACAAAAGCTTCCCTTATATAATGGGCAAAAAAAAAAAAAAAAAAAAACCGTACACAAAACCCCAACGTTTGCTTTTACCCCCTCTGGATTTTACTTTTTTAAACGGACACAAAAAGCTAAATGTCGAGTTCTAATCTATAGCTACCCTTATTAGCTAGAACCAATCCTATCCACAAACACAACTTCACGACTTGTTTCACACCGGAGTCACTACCTTCACGAACTTCACATCTTCTTCATAACATAACACACAACCGTTCTTTTACAACTTCAACAACTTCTTCAACAACTTCCACACCTTCTTCACAACTTCTTTACAACTTCAAGACTTCACTTCACTACACTACTTATATCACAACTATCTAACACTACTTGTTAAAATCACCATGATCTAACTATACTTACAAAGATCGTCAAGATCTAGCTACTACACACAACTTACAAGTTATACAATGATTTACAAATTATGTGATATGAATGCAACAAGATTGCTATGCACACTAGGTGTAAATACTTCTTCACTTGATGATGGAAGTATTCTTCTCTTGCACTTGAGGAATTGAGCTTGGATCACATGAACCGTAAGCTTTTATGATTAAATGATCAAAGGATTTTAAGAGATGTTGTGGGCAGTTTTAGAACAGAAAGAAAGAGTTGCAAAAGGTGAGAAAAATGTTAGAGAACTATCCAGCTATTTTATAAGACACAAGAACTAACTTAATAGCTGGAGGAGCGTGAGGTCTGTGGCTGTCCCCTAAATAGGGTGCCGTGCGCCGGCCCCCCCCTATAATTAAGGGGGCCGCCCATTGTATTTAAGGGGGCCCGCCCATTTTTAATAGTAATTTTAAGACGCTCACCCCTTTTGTCCTATCAGAGGGAAGGTGTTTTACCCCTTACACTGGACTTTTTCTGTTTTTATTAGCCGTTTTAAATAAAGGTTTAAAATTTTGAAATTTAAAAATATTGAGTTTTTGAATAAAACATTTCTTTATTCTCTAAATGTAAGAAAATTGTTTTGTGATGTTTATAAAAAAAAATGTTTACAAATATTTAATAAAAGTTGAAGGATGAATAAAAATTTAGTTGATCATAAAAATGCATGAAGCATTTTTATTTTATTCATAAGAACATTTAAGTGCTGTATAACAACCCTAGTTGGTTTTTCCAATCATTGACGAACGTCGATAAAATCATTATGGTATCTGTTGTATGTAAAACGGTTTGTCTTAAATCGTAAACGTTAAAGCTAAATCACGTAAGTTAAAAATTAGCGTTCAATGTAAACGGGTATCAAATAATAAAATGTTTACATCAAAGCAGGGTTAAAAGTACTTATTTTGAGGATAGATAATAAACTATTAGTTCATTTTATTTTTGTTGTTGCTAAAGTATTACGGTTTCGCATTAAAATTGGCGTTTAGCCTACCCGGAACCACCAAAACTTTTCTACGCTTCAACAAATACCCACTTTTATACCCAATACATAAAAGTTACAAAAATATATCATAGATATCATACATATGCCGAAATTTTTGTAATGTATACAAAGTTATATAAGAAAAACCTTGCAAGTTGGTTTTTGTACATCACTTTTCATTTATACATAGCCATACCTTGTTCCCTTTGACCAACTAGTCTTCCTAAAGACCATGAAAATGTCTTGGACCAACTATTTCAAACTTTTTGACCAAGACTTCAATATATTACCAGCATACTAAGATAGGAGAACACCAGGCAATAAACACTTAGCCAAAATTCAACAAAACTCTCTCTTTTGGTGCTTCTACAACCCACGGCTCAAACACCCCTATATAATAAATCCATATCAATTTTTCTACAACCTATACACTCCTACACACATCCATCCTAAGATATTCTAAGGTATTTACAAGCATTGGCTAAGCATTTTCAAGTATTAATCAAGTAAAAGGAAGCTAGGATTTTATTAAGAAAACAAGGGTTTTTCATATGGTTGCAAGAGGAGGATTTGGATTTTCTATGCATACACAAAGGTTAGATTATTTTTTTCAATCATCATCATACATCATATAAGGTCCTACTTAGTACCCTTTATGTTCTTATAGTTTTCATTTCTATGCATATTTATTTCAATTTAGTTGAATCCACAAAAAACCAATTAGGATTTTATATCATGAAAATGGAGTTTATTAATATATTTATTACTTGCAATGATCATTATTTGTACACACTTATATAATGTTGTGGTTTAACATATAACAAGTAATATCATGTTAAAAAGGTAGAAAAAGAAGTAACCAGAATGTGTTAAAATTATTGGTGTAAAAATGATTAAGATATAAATTTAGGGTGTTTTAAAAAATGGATGACTTCTGTTTTCTTCTTAATTTATGGTTTTCAAGTTAAAAGTGAAATTACAAATGTGACATGTGGAGGTTAATATGACTTATATATTTAAAAAAATGTTTATAAAATGTCATTTAAAATGAGGTTATAGTATCAAGAATAGGCAGACATGTACTCATTAACTTATGATTATAATGGAAAAATGGCTATTAGAACTTAATAATAAAAGGGATAATGAAGAAAGTGATAGACATATTAAAGTATTATGACCAGACTATGTAAAACTTTGGACAAAAGGACTATGATGGAACCCTATAGAGACAAAATAATATAAATGATATCATGAATATATAAGTGTAAGGACTTGTGGGGGAAAAAGAATAAAGGTAACATAAAAAAACAAAAAAACAAAGGTAGCACAAGGAAGCGACAGGAAGAAGGGCCGATAGTCACCAAAGGCCAAAAAATGTCCTTAGGACAGTCATTTTTCAAAACTTTCCAGTCCAAATTGTATAAAAGTATACTTATAATATGTTTTTTAATAAAAGATGAATACATATCACAACGAACATTCCGAAAAGTAAGAAACTTGTCACGAAAAAAAACAAAAACCCAAACGGATTAATAATAAACGAAAAAGTTACGTTAAAAACGAGTATACTTAATTAAAACGGAGTTATAAAATCAATTTTAGAAAAATTATGTCAAACAGCAAGTTGGATTAACTTTTTATCAAATAAAAACAACATTTTTAGGAATTCTAGAAATGATAAGACTCCAACAATGATTTTTTGATTTATAAACGAATAAGTTATGAATTTCGGCCCGCCCTAGGGTTTTTCCGGAATTAAAATGTTATACAAAATAATTCATAAACTATGCACAGTAAAAACACTATTCATGAAGAAAGTTAAATTTTGTAAACCTTATAAATTGATAGGATTTTCAATAACGAGAACGTCCTCAAAAGAATCGTTAAAAACGGAGCTAATAAAAACATAAACGAATAAAAATATTAATACGAAATTTAATAAAATAACGTTTTAAAATTAAATACGGGCTTTTTACGACATAACAAATACCGATTTTACATAAAAGAAACCAAATTGTTAATCAATCATGCCTTCAAAGATGCCTGGTGTGAACAGTAAAAGTTACTGTTCATCAGGGATCAAAATTATAAAAATGTCAAAATATTATTATTTCGATAAATAAACAAAAAACAACCACCATGCAACCCCACTCTTAAAAGACGAAAAGATGGGGCATACAAAAAAACGCAAACAACGGTTAGAAAAGTAAAAGTTAATGGACGATTTTATAAAAAATAAAAACAAAATAAAAACCAAAACGTATGTTTAATTAATAATAAAACGTTTTTATAATTTTATAAACAGGACAAGTTTTCCACTTAAACAAAAACATTTAGATGGTGAGTAGCTATAAGCCATATTTAATGCAATGGTGGAGGAGTACTTTTTACTTAATTAATATACTTATAATACGAGACCTTAAAATTAAATAGGTTCATCTAAAATCTGATGCATCTGACGACTTTGCGTGAAACATTTAATCTATGATATTTGGATATCTAGAAACTCTAAGGTGAGATCATAAGGAAATATAGGCCCCCCCATTAGACTAAGCCCCCACTCATATATATTAGAGCCCCCACCCCAGTAGCAGCCCCATCCACATTTTCAATGCTTTTGTTTTAAAAAAGTTTTTGTTGGTTGGGGGTGAGAAACATGCAATGTTTTAAAAAAAAATAAACAAACTGGACAGAGACACAAGAGTGGGTTAAGGTTTCATCTTATGATAATGATTACGTGTTGGGCTTGTTGTGGGCTAAGTAATGGCGATAAATAAAAATATAGGAAAACCTAATCTGAGCCCATTAATATCATGAACTAGCAGACAATTACATACCTACTACTACTACTACACTACTGGACGTGAGCGCGAATGTTATGATAGAACTATTGGGTTTGAACACCAAAACCCAAAAAACCCCACCACCAAACCCCGTTCGACGGGTATTAGCTATCACGTACGATCAACTACGGGCCAAACGAACGTATACCATGAGTCGAATAATAGGATGTTTCGGGTTAGAACATCACTAACTAAACTACGGGCAATGTAAGCCATTAATTTGTATTCCATATACACACGTCAACTTCAGTACATGAGCTTAGAGCAACGTAATTAACATTTATATGATGTCTTGCATCTGTGCATTATCATAACACTTGGAAATCTTTGGTCCTACAAATATATGATTTATCAAACCTATGAATTCATCACAACATTATTGTTGACGTTTATAAAGCAATGTTTTTCAAAGGGATCATTAATCACAAGAGCAAGGATACTATTGGTGGTTTGATTGGGATATCAGTGCATTAAAGATTTTGTCGCATTACAATTTTTATAACTGTAGGGGCTAGCAAATCTTTTACTTTGAACAAGTGGACAATTGATGCTTAAGGCTGGTCGGCTTTAAGTAACAAATACAACTTTTTAAATCCTCCAATCAAATCAGTTGATAAAATTAAAAATTAATAAAATTTAAAAAAAAATACAATTAATAAATAATTTTTAAAAAAAAAACGACTTTTTGGTTGGGTCGTTCCTAATTACATCTTAGTGGGTTTTAGATCTATGAAGGAACACGCACCAAGCGTCACAATCCACAGCAGGACTCTTATTTTCCTTTATTTTTATTCTTATTTGATTTTTTATTTGTTCCCGCTGCGTCCAATTTGGGGGTGTTACAGATTGGGTATCCAAGAAGCTAACTAAGGTTATAAAGAACCAGGGTCAAGATGTTTTTTTGCAGTTTTGCTGGACATAACCGTTTTTCCCCAAAAAAGTTGTTTTTTTATAACAAAGGGGGTTGAACTACACCACCCCAACGGAACATACATATGTGCATGGGTACAATTTCAGGCAATAACCACTACTTGTTTCATTTTAGTTGGTATTGGACTAGATGGCATTCCAAATTATATACTATTATGATATCAATGTATATAAAGCAATAAGGGTCTAATATAAATTATACTTCCATTAAAAAAGAATAAAAGCTATTTCTTTTCCTGCTGGGTGAGCAAAGTAGTCCATGTCCAGCTAACTCCTAGTTACAAATTACTTTTGTTCACAATCTGAGCACGATCAAGTGGAGATCCCATCTGAGGATACCTTGTACGAGGAAGGCTGCCTAGAATCAGCTAATTTTGTGAGCAGGCACCAAGTTTCACCAGAGTATGTACCCTGATCTCAATGGAGCTAGAGGACTCATGTACCAGTATACATTTCGAGCCTGAGCATATCCTGAGGACTTAGTGCAGCTGAGGATGAGCACCTACACCTCTACTTACCACCATAACCTTTTCATTCTCTACTATTCGACCCCTAAGTCCTAGAGCACTCGCGGCTGAGATGAGAGATGTAGCATCATCCACCATCAATCACGTACAACCACCGAACAGGACATCATCATATGTTATTTATACCTCTGACCTCACCATCTACTAGCCGCAAGAGCTAATAGTCTCGCAAGAGGCTACCGGCAGCCAAACCTCAGAAGAGGCACTACTTACTACCCCTAGAACCTAGTCTGAGGTTGGAGAGAGTTCTCTGCTATGTCTGCTGGCTATAGCGTGCGAGCACAGCCAGGACCTAATATGGCCTATGGAGTCTGATTGGCAGTTGTTGTAGACACTATGGAGACCAGGTTTCGAGATACTGAGAGGAGGATGATGACCGCCTTAGAGATGGTCCAGCAGAGGGACAGTTACCCGGATAGATGTTCGCAGTAAAAGAGAGTTTGGAGTATTTACCACATGCATCACGATGCCCAGAAGGATCGTAAGCAGCTGGGTGAGAGCTGAGATTTGAGGTATTGCGGAGAGAGCGACATGCATACGACAAAGAGTAATGGAGACCCGCAGGCCTTGGCTAGGTCCTAAGCTTACTACTGCAGGGCATTAGAGGCACGAGTTACAGTGTTAGAGACTGAGGTGCGTCGCCACGAGTGGCAGCGTCAGGCTGCAGATGATCTTGCTGTTCAGCATATCATGCGTACCCAGGCCCTGGAGGCTGGAGCACGCGTTGACACATTGGAGGACACTGGTAGCAGTTCCTAGACTTTGGTTATGATTGTAGCTACTATGCAGTCTGTTAAGTTTTTATGGGTTACTCCCAGCTAGCAGACGGTATAGATCTTTTGTTTTGGTTAGCTATCCTGTATAGATCTTTTATTTCTGATTAGCTATCCTATATAGCCTACTAAGTATTACGGGTAACTCCCGGCTAGTATGGCTTTAGGTTGTATATATTCTTTTGTAACCTAAACACTATGATCATTTTGTATCCGAACCAATCATGTATGTTTTCCAGGTTATATATGGAATGGGGGTATTATGTCATGTTTATAATCGAATTTGTGGTGAATGAATGTCGATTTGGTTATATCATTGTTGATTACAATTCAGTTGTACATTTCACTGTGTGATGTGATCTCACTTTATTTATCATGGATATGTCATGTCATGGTTATGATTTTATGAAATCTAACGGGTATTGTATTTTCTTGTGATTGAAGAAAATGGCACCAAAACGAGCCACAAGGTCAACACCGGTCACAACAACACCAGCCCCAACAGCAACCACAACCACTACGGTCACTAATGCCCAACTCCAAGCTATGATTGACCAAGGTGTCAGTGCCGCTTTGGCAGCACGTGATGCAAACAGAAATGGCGTTGACAACCATACTTCGGGAATGGGTGTCAGGGGATCTGAACGCGTTGCTCAAGGGTGCACTTACCAGGATTTCATGAAGTGCAAACCTCTGTATTTCAAGGGCACTAAGGGAGTGGTTGAGTTAACCCAATGGTTTGAAAGGATGGAGACTGTTTTCCGCATAAGCAACTGCTCGGTGGAAAACCAGATCAAATTTTCTACTTGTACTCTTTTAGCAGGTGCTCTAACATGGTGGAATTCCCATGTTATGACTGTTACTCATGATGTTGCATATGCAATGACTTGGGTCAATCTGAGAAAGAAGATGGCTGACAAGTATTATCCAAGAAACGAAATGAAGAAGCTCGAGGCCGAATTGTGGAACTTGAAAGTGATAGGTACTGATGTGGTCAAGTACAACTAACGTTTTCAAGAACTAGCACTGCTGTGTGTTAGGATGTTCCCTGAGGAGTTAGACAAAATTAAAAGGTATGTCGGTGGATTGCCCGACATGATCCATGGAAACATTGTAGCTTCAAGGCCAAAAACCATGCAAGAGGCTGTTGAAATGGCCACTGAACTAATGGACAAGAGAGTCAGTACCATTGCTGAAAGACAAGCTGAACACAAGAGGAAGTTTGAAAACACTTCCCGAAACAATCAGAATCAACAACAACAACAAAATAAGAGGCAAAACACCGGCAGGGCATACACTGCTGGATCGGGTGATAAGATACAATATGGGGGATCTAGACCCCTATGCTCAAAGTGCAATTACCACCATGACGGTCCGTATGCCCCAAAGTGCTACAAATGCAACAAATTTGGCCACATCGCCCGTGACTGTAGGGGTGCGGGAAATGCCAACAACATTAACAACCAGAAGGGCACCAGATCGGGTCAGAGGCCTACTTGTTTTGAGTGCGGAGTTCAGGGACACTTCAGGAAGGAGTGTCCAAAGCTGAAGAACAACAAAGGCAACCGTGGTAATCAAGATGGGAGGGACACTGCCCCAGCAAAAGTGTATGCGGTGGGACGTGCGGGGACTAACCCAGACTCCAACGTTGTGACGGGTACGTTCCTTCTAAACAACCGCTATGCTTCTGTTTTGTTTGATACTGGTGCCGATAGGAGCTTTGTGTCTACTGCATTTAGTTCCCAAATGGATATCATGCCATCTACATTAGATCACTATTATGATGTCGAACTAGCTGACGGGAGGATAATTGGGTTAAACACTATCCTTAGGGGTTGCACATTAAATCTCCTGAACCACCCATTCAACATAAATTTAATGCCCGTAGAACTTGGTAGTTTCGACGCTATAATTAGGATGGATTGGTTGGCAAAGTACCAAGCAATCATTGTGTGTGCCGAGAAGATCGTTCGTATCCCCTAGGGAAATGAAACATTAATTGTTCATGGTGACGAAAGCAACCAGGGACACGAGACTCGTCTGCACATTATCTCGTACTCTAAAACACAAGAATACATGCTAAAAGGATGTCCAGTCTTTTTGGCACATGTCACTGCAAATGAGATTGAAGACAAGTCAGAAAAGAAGCAACTTAAGGATGTACCCATAGTTCGAGATTTTCTTGAAGTCTTTCCTGAGGACTTGCCGGGTCTTCCTCCGACTCGACAAGTGGAATTCCAAATCGATTTGGTACCTGGTGCCGCACCCGTAGCTCGGGCGCCTTATCGATTGGCACCATCTGAAATGAAAGAGTTGTCGGAGCAACTAAAAGAACTATCTGACAAAGGCTTTATAAGACCTAGTTCCTCACCCTGGGGAGCTCCGGTCTTGTTTGTCAAGAAGAAAGACGGATCATTCCGGATGTGCATTGATTACCGAGAATTGAATAAACTAACGGTGAAGAACCGTTATCCGCTCCCAAGAATTGATGATTTATTTGATCAGCTCCAAGGGTCGAGTGTCTACTCGAAGATCGACCTAAGGTCAGGTTATCACCAACTGAGGGTTCGAGAAGAAGACATTCCAAAAACCGCTTTCAGGACCCGTTATGGCCATTATGAATTTCAAGTTATGCCGTTTGGTTTGACAAACGCACCTGCCGTATTCATGGACCTTATGAATCGGGTGTGCAAACCATATTTGGATAAATTCGTGATTGTCTTTATTGATGATATTCTGATATATTCAAAGAACAAGCAAGAGCACGAAGAGCACCTTAAGCAAATCTTAGAATTGCTTAAGAAGGAGGAGTTGTATGCCAAGTTTTCCAAATGTGAATTTTGGATTCCTAAAGTACAGTTCCTAGGTCACGTGATTGATAGTAAGGGTATTCACGTGGATCCCGCCAAGATCGAATCCATTAAAGATTGGGCATCTCCTAAGTCACCAACGGAGATTCATCAATTTTTAGGTCTTGCTGGGTATTACCGGAGGTTCATTGAAGGGTTTTCAAAGATCGCCAAACCAATGACCAAGCTTACTCAGAAGAAGGTCAAGTATGTTTGGGGTGATAAACAAGAAGCAGCCTTTCAACTGTTAAAACAGAAGTTGTGCAGTGCACCAATCCTGGCCTTACTTGAAGGAAACAAAGATTTTATCGCATACTGCGATGCTTCAAAGAAGGGTTTGGGCGCTGTGTTAATGCAAAGAGAAAAGGTGATTGCTTATGCATTACGCCAACTGAAGATTCATGAGAAGAATTATATAACTCATGATTTGGAACTTGGAGCAGTAGTGTTCGCTCTCAAGATTTGGAGGCACTACCTGTATGGAACCAAGTGCACGGTGTTCACTGATCATAAGAGCCTACAACACATTCTTAATCAGAAAGAGTTGAACATGAGGCAACGTCGTTGGTTAGAGTTGCTCAGTGATTACGATTGTGAGATTCGATATCACCCAGGAAAGGCAAATGTTGTTGCTGATGCTCTAAGCAGGAAGGAGAGAGATCAACCATTAAGCATTCGAGCCTTAGTTATGACTATTGGCTTGGATCTTCCCAAACAAATCTTGAATGCTCAGACTGAAGCACGAAAACCAGAGAACATCAAGAACGAAGATGTTGGAGGAATGTTGGTTGAGAACGCTAAAAATCCAGAGGCGATTAGGACGGAAAAGTTGGAACCTCGTACGGATGGAACTCTATGCCTCAATGGCAGGAGTTGGCTACCCTGTCATGGCGATTTGCGGACTGTGATCATGCACGAGTCCCACAAATCAAAATACTCTATACATCCGGGTTCTGACAAGATGTACCAAGATATGAAGAAGCTATATTGGTGGCCCAATATGAAAGCCGACATCGCCACCTATGTTAGCAAGTGCTTGACCTGTGCTAAGGTCAAGGCCGAACATCAAAGACCATCAGGATTGTTGGTACAACCCAAGATACCTGAATGGAAATGGGACAACATCACTATGGATTTTGTCACTAAGCTTCCTAAGACGTCGCAAGGCTACGACACCATTTGGGTAATTGTGGACCGACTCACTAAGTCTGCAATTTTCACACCAATGAGAGAGACTGATCCTATGGATAAACTTGCAAGAATTTACCTAAAGGAGGTTGTCACGAGGCATGGAGTACCTGTTTCAATCATTTGTGATCGTGACCCGAGGTTCGCATCCAACTTCTGGAGATCACTTCAGAATGCTTTAGGTACTAATCTGGATATGAGTATTGCGTACCATCCACAAATAGACAGGCAAAGTGAGAGGATAATTCAAACTCTTGAAGATATGATGCGTGCTTGCGTGATAGATTTCGGAAAAGGTTGGGTTAACCATTTGCCATTGGTCAAGTTTTCATATAACAATAGCTATCACGCTAGCATAAAGGCCGCACCATTCGAAGCACTTTATGGTCGAAAGTGTCATTCACCTGTTTGTTGGACCAAAGTTGGAGAAGCTCAAATGATACCGTGTGGATAGTCTCAAGAGGTGTTGTACTTATTTTGGCTCTTAGTTTGAGTGTATAGAGGTAATTAGAGGCTTTTTCTTCTGCACCGATCTTCAATCAACAACTGTTGCAAGCTTAAATGTAGCACAAAAATTTGGGGAATTCTAACTTCATTTTCAAGTTTGGTATATCGGGTTTACTTCACCAAGTGGTCACAGCAATAGCCGACAGAATACGAGGTTGGTAAGTTAGCCATAGAGTAAAAGGTTGAGATGTGATCAGCAACTCTCACGGGACATTTGAAGCTACTGAACGTCAATGATAAGACTTCATAGTTAAGCAAATTCTTTCATTGTTCTTCAAGTCTTTCATATACTTTTCAAGATTGTTGCTTATGACAAGAACTTCTGTGTATTTGTCGTCCACGTTCAATGATGCTTCCGGGAGTTTCAAAAACCATCATGGGGGAATAACGTGTACTTTGGAGTTATCAGTTCAACTTCCAAGGGGAAGTAGTTTATACTTCTTCACTAAGTATGGTTGTTATGTTGTCAGCATGCGTTTGAGGAGAATTGTTGCTGATCTATTGCATGTTCCCCAAACGGGGAATAATCATCAAGACCAAATGTAATGATACAGTTAGAAGCAGTATTAGATGGTGTGGTTGACTAGTATCTTCTACATAAATTCGATGTGCCACTTTAAATGTCAATATTAGAAGTTCGTTCATGCTAACTTCAACGTGTCAGAATCTGCTCAGATACGGATGTTGGTTTGGGGGGAAGCTGATTCAGAAACTTCGCCAAAAAGGAGTCTATGAAGAAAGCTTTTAAAGACATGCTGCATGAATTGGGGGGAAGTTAATCCAACTCATGCATACTACAATGGTTCCAGAACAATTCAAGACAAAGGAAGATACAAGTGGAGTACATAGTATCAAGACTAGAAGACATAAGACCGTCATCTTCAGCATTGGAGCGCCTTGGATGTCACTTTATTTTGTTTTATTGGTACTTGATAGGAACTTTGTATGTAATTCCGTTTGCCCACAGATTGGGGGATTGTATTTGTTAGCCTTTATAATATTATGTCGGCTAATACGGAATTACATTAGTTTTTATTTGCCGGACAATCAGGGGACTAGAAAATGTCATTGTGTAGTTAGTTGAATTTCGTGTCCTGGGTATATATATCCCTTCCATACTTCATGGAGGGGTAAAGATTCATAATTTTGTATACGGTGCTTGTGTGTTTCTCCTCTCTAGAACACACACATCTTCCCTTTTCCCTCTCACTAATAATATGGGCTTTTATTTGTTCAACCTCCCCGACCTCCGGATCATTCTTGTTAGTTGTGAATCTTATGGGATTACAGTCTTTATGGACGATATTTTAATATATTCAAAGAACTAACGAGAGGAGCACGAAAATGCACCTTCAAGCTAATCTTGGATTGCTTAAGAAAGAGGTGTTGTATGCTAAGTTTCCACATGTGGATTTGGATTCTAAAGACAGTTCCTAGGTCACTATGATTGATTGTAAGGGTCTTCACGTGGAAATCCGCCAAGATCGAAATCATTAAAGATTGGTATGCTCTAAGTCGCCAACGGATATTCGTCAATTTTTAGGTCTTGCTGGGTTTTACCGGGGTGATTTATTGTAAGGGTTTCCCCAAAAAGATCGCCCCAAACCATTTGACCCCAAGCTTACTCAAAAGAAGGGTCATAGTTTGTGTGGGGCGAACAACACGCACCAAAACAAACAAACAAGTAGCGCGTTCCAATTATTGATGCAGAAAGTTGTTGTAGTGCTCCAATCTAGGCCGTACCTGGAAGGAAAGCGGAAGATTTTATCGCATTACATTGCGATTTGCTTCAAAGAAGGGTTTGGGGAGCTGTTGTTTAATGTGTTAATGACAAAGAGAATAAAGGTGATTGCTTATGCTATCACGCCAATGAAGATTCATGAGAAGAATTATACGACTCATGATTTGGAACTTTGGAGCAGTAGTGCTCGTTCTCAATATTTGGAGGTACTATTTGTATGGAACCAGAGGTGGTGCACGGTTGTTCTGCTGTCATAAGAGGCCTCATACACATTCTTAATCAGAAAGAAGTTGTTGAACATGAGGCAACATCGTTGGTTGTTTGGAGTTGCTCTGTGATTACATTCTGTGAGATTCGTTTTATCACCCGGGAAAGGCAACGTTGTTGCGATGACTTATGCAGGAAGGAGAGAGTATCAACATTAAGAGTTTCGAGCCTTAGTCTGACTATTGGCTTGGATCTTTCCCAAACAATTCTTGAATGTCAGACTGATATGCACGAAAAACCATGAGAACATTCAATGAATGTAAGATGTTGGAGGAATGTTGGTTAAACGCTAAAAATCCAGACCGGCGATCAGGACGGAAAAGTGGATACCTTCGTGCGGGATGGAATCTATGCCTCAATGGCAGGAGTTGGCTACCCTGTTATGGCATTTACGTGTCTGTGATCATCACGAGTCCACAAAGCAAAATTACTCTATTATCCGGGTTTGACAAGATGTACCAAAGTATGAGAAGCTAATATTGGGGACCCAATTGAAAGCCAACATCGCCACCTATGTTAGCAAATGTTTGACTTGTGCTAAGGTCAAGGCTGAACATCAAAGGCCATCAGGATTGTTGGTACAGCCCACGATAACTTGAAATGGATAGATGAGACAACATCCACTATGGATTTTGTCCCACTAAGTTCCTAATGACGTAGCATAGGCTATGAACCATTTGGGTGATTGTGGACCGACTCACTAAGTCTGCAATTTTCACACCAATGAGAGAGACTGATCCTGTGGATAAACTTGCAAGAATTTACCTAAAGGAGGTTGTCACGAGGGATGGAGTACCTATTTCAATCATTTGTGATCGCAACCTGAGGTTCGCATCCAACTTCTGGAGATCACTTCAGAATGCTTTAGGTATAATCTGGATATGAGTATGGCGTACTCCACAAACAGACAGGAAATAGCGAGAGGACCATTCAAACTCTCGAGGATTTGATGCGCTGGCTTGCTGTGACGATTTCGAAAAAGGTTGGGTTAACCATTTACCGTTGGTCGAGTTTTTATATAACAATAGCTATCACGCTAGCATAAAGGCCGCACCATTCGAAGCACTTTATGGTCGAAAGTGTCGTTCACCTGTTTGTTGGACCGAAGTTGGAGAAGCTCAAATACTCGGTCCCGAACTGATTCAAGAGACGACTGAGAGAATCGTCCAAATCAAGCAAAGGATGCAAGCCGCTCGTGATCGACAGAAGAGTTACGCCGATCTGAAGCGTAAACCGATGGAATTCCAAGTCGGGGATAAAGTTATGCTTAAAGTTTCGCCTTGGAAAGGGGTCGTACGTTTTGGCAAACGGGGGAAGTTAAACCCCAGGTATGTTGGACCTTTCAAGGTGTTAGGAAAGGTTGGAGAGGTTGCTTACAAACTCGAGCTTCCAGAAGAGCTAAGTAGGGTTCACAATACATTTCACGTATCAAATTTGAAAAAGTGCTATGCCGACGAACCGTTAGCCGTTCCGTTGGATGGACTTCATTTTGATGACAAGCTTCAATTTGTTGAGGAACCCGTTGAGATCGTGGACCGTGAAGTTAAACGGTTGAAGCGAAGCCGCATTCCATTAATCAAGGTTCGATGGAACTCCAAGAGAGGTCCTGAGTTCACGTGGGAACGTGAAGACCAATTCAAGAAGAAATACCCACACCTCTTCACCAAGATCGCATCGTCGTCAAGTGCTGCATAGTAAGCCTTGAGGACAAGGCTCGTTTAACGAGGGAAGTCTATAACACCCTGTGTTTTCAAGTCATTGACGACGTCGATAAATCTATTATGTATCTTTTGTATTGTACGCGTTTGTTTTAAATCATAAACGTTAAATGTAAACGGGCATCAAACAATTAAATGTTTACATCAAGCAAGGGTTAAGTAATTATTTTAAGGTTAATTATTAACTTTGTTCATGTTATTTTTATTGGTTGCGTAAAGTGATTTCGTTTCGCAATAAAATACGTTTAGGCATACCCGGAACCGCCAAAACTTTTCTACGCTTCAAAAAATACCCACATTTATACCCAATACATAAAAGTTACAAAAATATATCATATATATAATATATATGCTGAAATTATTGCAATTTATACAAAGTTATATAAAGAAAAATCTTACCACTTGGCTTTGGTACTTCACTAGTTCAATAAACACACCCATACCTTGTTACTTTGACTCAAGACATGAAAACAAGAACCCTTGAAACCCTCATCTTGCTCTTGGACTACTATTGCTTACTTTTTGACCAAGACCCCTCATATAATACAAGTAACACAAGAGAGATAACACATACATGCATAAACACTTAGTAAAAACTCAAAAACTTCTTCCTTGTGCTCTTTTATAGCCCACGGCTTGCAACCAACTCCTAACCAAATCCATAGAAATTTTTCTACAACCCATACACACTTATACACATCCATCCTAAGATATTCTAAGGTATTTCCAAGCATTGGCTAAGCATTTTCAAGTATTAATCAAGTGAAAGGAAGCTAAGGCTTATTTAAGAAAACTAGGGTTTTCTTTGGTGCAAGCTTTGGATTTTTATCTAAACAAGGGTTTAGATTATATAGGTCATCATCATCCTACACCATAAGGTCATCTAGAACTCTTTATGATCTTTCATTTATCATTATATGCATATGTTAGTTCTATTGTAGTTTGAATCACCATTTAGGATTTTTAACATGTAAATGGAGTTTTTACTTGTAATGACCATTTTGTATACTTTTATATATGTTGTAATATTACTTATATCATGTTAAAAAGGATGAGAAAAGAATGTACCATGTTGTTTTGGTGTAAAAATGATTAAGTACAAATTAGGGTTTTTAATGTTTCCTTAATAAGTTTCAAGTAAAAGAAATACAAGTGACATGTTAATATGGATTATGGACTTATAGTAAGGTTATATGATCATTAAAATAAGGTTATAACCAAATGGGAAGACTTGTACACTCATGGTTTTATGTAAAATGGTTATATATAAAACTAATGATTAATGGTTAAATATTAAAGTTATGGTTTATAAGTATATTGATGGACTTATAAAATTTGGACACATGAGGACTTGGATGGACCAATGTACTTTTATTATATGTAACATATATGACATATATGAAATATAAGACTAGTGGTAAAAGTTATAAAGTGCAAATAAGGAAACAAGGCTTGATTTTGGACTTATGAAAGACATTCAAACATTCTGTTCAAAAGGTGTATAAAAACATAATTATTTTATATTTTTATAAGGTAATACACCTCACGATGATTCCGAAAAGGTAAGAAACTTGTCAAACGGATTAATAACGAAAAAGTTACGTTAAAAACGAGTTATACGTTAATTAAACGGATTTTATAAAATAACTTTTATAAAAACTCCATCAAACAGCAAGTTTGATATTTTTATCAACTAAAACACATTTTTAGGATTCCAAAATGATAAGAATCGCAATTTTTCAATTTATAACGAATAAGTTATGAATTTCGCGGGTTTTCGATATAACTATTCATGACAGAAAGTTATATTTTTGTAAACCTCATAAAATTATAGAACTTTCAATAAAGTAAGCGTGCTCGAAGGAATCATTAAAAATGGAGCTATAACAAATAAAATACGATGTTTACGGGTTTTACGACAACAAAAACGATATAAGTAAACTCATGTCTGGTGTGAACAATAAAAATTACTGTTCATCAGTGGACCAAAATTATAAAAATGTTAAATATCGATAACTCGTCTTAATACGAAAAGATGGGCATAAGAAACGGACTTAAAACGCGAAAGTTATGGCGTATTTACCAAAAGTATGTTTATAAACGTTTTAATATTTATAAACATGTTTTCACTCAAACAATTAGATGGTGATTAGCTATATAGAATTATGCATGGTAGTAGTCATCAATGTGATTAGTACTTATACGACCTTAATTTAAATAGGTTGCATCTGACAATTTGCGTGGCGCATTATCTGTGATATCCTTGTTATTCACTCACTAAAGGTGAGTTCATAGCCCCACGTTTTACATGTTTTTGTTTTATAAGTTTTTGGGGTGAAAAACATGCAATGCTTTACAATTGGACACAAGTGGTTAAGTTTCATGTTATGATTACGTGTTGCCTAAGTAGCGATAACCCATATCTGAGCCCATTATCATGAACTGTCAATTGCGGGATTGTGAGCGCGAATGTTATTAATAGATCTATTGGGTTTGACAACCCCGTTCGGGTGATTAGCTATCACTGGACAAACGAACGTATACCATGTCGAATATAGGATGTTGCGGGTTAGAACATCACCACGGGCAATGTAGGCCATTAATTTGGTATTCATACACGTCAAGCTTCAGTGTCATGAGCTTAGAGCAACGTAATTACATTTATATGATGTCTGCATCTGTTGCATTATCATACACTTGGGAAATCTTGTGGTCCTACAATATATGATTTATCAAACCTATGAATTCACCAACATTATTGTTGACGTTTTAAAGCAATGTTTTTCAGGGGATCAGTAAGCACGAGGTGCAAGGGATACATTGGTGGTTTTGATTGGGATATCATGCATTAAAGATTTTGTCGCATTACATTTTGTATAACTGTATGGGCTAGAAATCTTTGTACTTTGAACAAGTGGACAAGTGAAGCTTCAACTTATGTAACAAATACTTTGTTAAATCTAATGTATCAGTTTTTAAATGACTTTTTGGTCGTTCTATATACATCTTGTGTTATTGATCTGAGAAGTAACACGCCCCAGACCCTTATTCCGCTGTGACCCAATTTGGGGGTGTTACATATTGACTGGATCTTGAGGCAACAATCTGTATACTCTGTCCCTTGGAGATATGATGACGTCCTCTCCTATATGTCTCTTGTCAAAGGCCTCAAAGACTAAGTCCTAGCTATGGCACCGACGTCAGTCTCATCTAAACTTTGGTGCAATCAACCATTTAGCTAGACATGGTCTTGTTCGAGGTCTTCCTAAGCTAAAGTTTGAAAAGGACCATATGTGTTATGCATATGCAATGGGCAAAAGCAAGAAGAAACCCCACAAACCTAAATCTGAAGACACCAACCAAAAAAATTCTATCTTTTGCACATAGATCTTTGTGGACTAATGCGTGTTGCAAATGTTAATGGAAAGAAGTACATCCTCGTCATTGTTAATGATTAATCTCGATTTACATGGGTTAAGTGCTTAAGGTCAAAAGATAAAGCTCCATATTTCATAATCAAGTTTTTCAAGATGATCCAAGTGCGGCTTAAAGTGCCTGTCCGAAGAATTAGAACAGATAATGGAACTGAATTTGTTAATCAAACTTTGGGTGAATATATGATAAGGTTGGAATCTCTCATGAAACATCTGTTGCTCGCTCTCCACAACAAAATGGTGTCGTTGAAAGATGTAATCGTATGCTAATTGAAGCTGCTCGCACAATGTTGATTTATGCAAAAGCTTCATTATTCTTATGGGCAGAAGCAGTTGCTACCACATGTTATACCCAAAATCGTTCCGTCATACGTCTTCGTCACGGCAAAACACCATATGAGCTTTTGCATGACAAACTTCTCGA
>BQNB010060198.1:11566-37021 GCA_026074375.1 Tanacetum coccineum
TCTATTTCTCTCCTCTTCAGCTTCCCATTCTTCTTGAACTTTCCTTGCCAACTCTTCATCACTCTCAAGCTGTTTGAATTTCTTCACAGCTTGAGGAATATCATCATCTTCACTTTCAGATTCATCATCCTCTTCAATCTTCTTCTTCCCTTTGTCTTTAGGATCAATCTTTGGAAGAGGTTTTAATGTTAGAAGTGATCTTTGAGAAGTAGGCCTAGGTCTATCAATTTCTTCAACATCCTTCAACTCTACACCTTTCTCTTTTTCTTTAGAAACAGCTTTGGCTTTACTCATGTTGAGTAGAAGTGTAGCTATTGTTTCATCATCACCAAATATCATAGATGTGGGTGTTTGAGTGGATGTTTGAGAAGCTTGAGTAGCAGATTCTTCCTTAGTTTGATCTTCAGTACCTTCTAATTGCCCAGCAGTACTTTCAACTTTCTCTTCAGTACCTTCTCTTGGCTCTTCAGTACTTTCAAAGATCTCTTCATTTCCCTCATTATTCTCTTCAGTACCTTCAACTTGATCATCAGCACCTTCAATTTGTTCATCAGTACTAACTTTGGAACCGTCAGTACTAACTTTTGGCTTGTCAGTACTAACTTTTTCAAAGTCGGTACTAACTTTTTCAAAGTCGGTACTAACTCCATCTTCATCAATCTCCTTGTCTTCATCCACCAGTTCTTTTGTCCTCCCTTCACTTTGAGCATCTTCTGTTTCTAATCAATTTTTTCTTCATGCTCTTCATCAAACTGAGGATCTCTTTGAACTGTTGATTCTCCTTTTGCCTTTCTTCTCTCCTTGTTTGGATACATTCTTTTTGTGCATCCTTTGTTTCTTTGAGGAGCTCTTTCTTGAGAGTCTTTGCTGCAATGAGACAGTCTTCAGATATGCTTTGAAATGTTTGATGACAGGTTTTGCTTGCTTCTTGAGCTTTTTGATCTTAGCCTTCAAGATTTTAATTTCTTTGGCTTGATTGTTCTAACTCGTTGACATAAGGAGATACAAGATCTAGACATTTGGTGAGAGTCGTGTCATCCTCATTCCCTAACAGGGGATTGTATCATGGTATGAATGATCTCCATGTTTCTCAAAGAAGGTTCTGGGATTGAATCAGGAATGGTAGGAGTGGGTGAAGGTCTGGGTGAAGGTCTTGGGGAAGTTTCAGGTTGTTGCTCAAAAGGTACCTCACTTGGTTGAGCAGAAGATGAGTCAGGCAGTGACTCATTTGGGACTTCACCAGTAGGAGCAGGAGAGGGTGATGATTGTTCAACAGATTGTCTTTCTGAGGAAGCACCCTCATCCTGAGTTGGTTGGACCAACATAGTATCAAACAAAGGTGTAACTTTGCCTGAAAAATGTTTGCCTTTCTTAACCATAAATGAAAAAACTTTACTAGTTAAACACTATTTACAAGGACAGTGATACTTAAAGGAACAGTTATATTAGATTCATTGTCTATCTTAATAAAATATAGAAATAAAACGAGGATACAATTAAAACTTCTTCTAGGCCTCTAGATGTATATAGCAATCCATCAAAAATTAATTTGGAAAAATTTTAAATTTGATTTAGTGGTTAAACAAATTACAGTGTTTGCAATGTTATGATTAATTGTGTGAAATAAAAACCTCCATTGGGGTGAAAATTAAAAGCTTTATTAAATGTTTCTACAATTAAATCCCCTTCAATTCTCATACGCTGAATAGCATTTTAGATAGTTGATTAGGCAATGAGTCTATCCCATCAGCATCATCAAAAATAAGATCAGTTCGAATTGATGCTTCCGAGATAACACAACTTTGCCAGCTACTTTGGCAGTTATGTGCCTTACATTGTTGATTGTTTTGGACTTAGCAGACGTCCAAAAACTTGTTCAACGAATGTGGTCGGAAATAACAAGACTTACAGTGGAGCGGCATGATAAAAATATAACTTTCTTTGAAAAGAAATTCTATGACTTCATGAAACTCAACATCCCTTCTCGTCATTTCCAAAGTATGAGATCATGTGTGCTTAGGACAGGACTCAAGAGCAGCGCTTTTTTGCGTAAGTAGAGTGTGACGTCGATTGAGAGAGATTAGGGCTGTGTAAAGTTGAATGATAGTTAGAGTGATTGCTTGAGTCTAGTGTGCGGATTGAAAATGGTTTTCTCTATAGGTTTGGGTGACCTAATTTTAAAGAAAACGTTCCAATTTACACTTTGTACCCTTGGCGGTATTTTTCTCTAATGTCTCTTAAGCGGTACAAACTTTGCCCAGCGGTACTAACCTCTTGCATCGGTCGGTATAACTTTGTCTCCAAACAAAGATCCTATGAAAAATGTAAGTATCGGTTAAGTATGCTTCTGCAACATCAGTACTCTTCTCAGTGACATTGTAAAATCTTCTTAAGCTTTGAAGCATTTCTTCAAGCTAATGGTTGATTCTATCCATTGAACCATCTAACCTTTGGAAACTCACTATTCAGGTTAAGGTACAATGTCCAACCTCCCCTCACCATCAACACATTATAAACTTTTTTACTGCACACATCCTATCAATGGTATGCATCCTCTTTGTTGTCAAACATGACATAGACCCGTCTCTTGGTGGGTTGAACCACACCTGCATATACTCTTTGAATGGTCTACATAAACTCATGTCTTCAAAATGCTTCACAAGAGAATTCTTACCCTTAAACTGTGGTTTGTCCTTAGGTTTACGATTAGGTACAACACAGTTTCTTGGTTCAGTTGCTACCGGAAGGTGTATAAACCATTGTTGGTACTGTTTTTAAAGTATTGCTTTGCTTGATGGGCGACTTGAATCTTTATGAGTAGGAAGGTAGAGTATAAGGTTTTAGGGGTTTCTTGGAACAAGTTTGATTTGCCATGGTGTGTTTTACCTCTTTTATCCACAGATGACCCATTCATGTTGCCTCCCTTTAACTAATGTAGCTTATGGATTTATCATCCCTATTGAAACAACCAAGAACTGAAATCGGCTAACATCAAATGCCTTGGTTAGTAAATCAGCTACATTGTCATTTGTGTGATCGTAAGCCCTGTATATGCTTTTTTCTTATGCATCTCGAATGAAAGTGGTGCCTAATTGCATTATGCTTTGTCTTCGAAATGATATACTGGTTTCTTCACATGCAAAATAGTGCTTTTTTATCAAATGTAGATTTTTGGTGTTCATGAAGTTGAACCATAGTCTAACATTTTGATTTTTTTGAATCCATAAAACTTGCCCACAGCAACTTTGCAGCTAGCAACATATTCGGATACTGTTGTAGATTAGTTTAGAATGTGGCAACAATTGTTTGCTTTTTTACTTTGCCAAGTAATGAGTCTTCCCCCCTCGCCAAGAAATTGACACCTCATGTTGTGGATTTCCTGTCAAGATTTGCTCCAGCATAATCAATAGCTGAGTAGGATTCAAGTCAAAATGAAGGACTCTCTAGGATACAACAGGCCAGTGAAGGTTTTTCCCTTACGGGTAACTAAAATTCTTCTTAAACAGCAACTCAAATGAGAGTTCTTTGGAGTGACGTGAAACCTTGGACAAGCACAGACGGCAAAACATAATGTCAGGCCTAGAAGCAGTCACATACATTAAGGAGCCAATAATTGACCTATAAGAGATGGGGACATCACTTCATTGGCTTCCTCATCATTGACTAATGGCTTCTGAGTCTCAATTGGGGTACTGGCTAGTCTTAACACTTGCAAAAATCAAAACTTCTCAGGATTTCAAGCACATACATTTTCATTCGCTTATAAAATACCTTTGTTTCTGTTTGACTTGTAGACCAAGAAAGAAAGTGTGTTCTCTCCCATTGAACTCATATGAAATCTACTTTTCATTTAAAGCCTCAAACTCATCACACAAGACTGCTTTGTTGACCCAAGTTTATATCACTCCACATAGACTTGAACTAAATTGCATATCATGTTTGTCCTTCTTTAGGTAGGAGTTTTGTCAATTGTCTCCTCTTCTGTTCCTTCTTTTAACAGAAAGTGGATAAGTAGCATACAAGGCTCTGGGAGATTGATGTTACCCATACAGAGCTTTAACTACTTTTGTAGACTTTCTCAGGGACTTAGGGCTCTTGAAACTGGTTGGTTGAGACCGTATACCTCTTAATCAATCTTGCCATAGAGAAGGCACTTTTTCACATCCATATGATAGACTATAAAGCCCATATATGAGGAAATATGCTAAAAAGATCCTTATGGCTCAAGCCTAGCCACAGGAGCAAAAAACTTCTTATAAGTCTTTACTTCTTTGCTGGTGTCCCTGGAGCCAACATATCTAGCTTTGTTCCTGACAAACCCATCCTCGTTTATCCCTTCTTATTTCGGTATCACCCACTTAGTACCGATAGCCTTTTTCCCAATAAGGCACAATCTACTAGGATCCCAAACCTTTTGTAATCTCATACTGCAACTATTCTTCTTGCATTGCATCACCCAGCTTTTCATCTTCAAAGTGCTTCTGAAATCTTCTTGGGTTAATGTTGGATGAAACAAATGCGAATTAACAAAAGATGTGAAAGTCACTTATGATTGTTTCTCCTTTTCCCTTTTGAACACTAACTAAAAAAGCATGAGCTTTAGAATAACTTTTTATTCACTTTGCTTCTTGTTTGTAGTGATGATGTTGGATCTCCTTCGAATAAGTGTTGTCGGATTATGAGAGGGATTTATTCTTGATGTGGGAAAAATAGGACTAAATTTCCACAAGTTTCAAATTTGTGAAGTCAGCCTTTGCACCCTCATCATCATAAGATGAATGTGTAAAGATACCATCAGTAGCATCTTCATGAATATCCTCAAGTGGAGGTATTTCAGAGTCATCTTTTTGGGATTTGGTTGTGTCAGAAAGAGATTGTCCCTCATTAGTACTTGCAGTACTAACTGGTACACTTACAGTATTAACAAAGTTAGTACCGCTAGCTTTAGCTGTTGTGCTAACAGTACTAAAAATGTTAGTACCGCTACGCTTAGCAGCTCTTTCCTGAGTTACCAAGTTCTCAGTCTCTTGTTGAAAATCCTTCCTGAGAGCTTTAGCTTCCTCATTAGCTTCCTTTTCTTGCATTTGAAGTCTTGCAAGATCATCTAGAAAGACTTGTTCTACCTCTCTTGGACTTCTTCTCTTCTTATCTGATTTTGAAGAAGATGAGTTTGTGGAAGAATAGGAATGCCATATTGGCAATTCAAAGCAGTCTTGATCTAATTCATCTTCTTTTTCAGAAACCCCAGCTTCAATTTTGTCCTTTGAACCTGTATTTTTTTAAAATTCAATAATACTATCATACTTTAATCAATAATCAACATACCTACCATATATAAATAACAATTAAACATTCCCAAAAACACGTACACCAATCCCCCAAATTACCAAACCCATCCCCCAAATTTAAATAAAACAACAATAAAAAAATAGCTAAAACAACCACACAAAATAACCACCCAATACAACACACCCATCAATCAAATAGTCTCCACCCCCCCCCCTCCAGTCCTATATATAGAACTCCATAATCCAATATACACTATAATGTAAGAACCCTCACACCCATTCCACACTCCTGTTACTAGATACAAACAAAACCTGTGTGATTCAACCACAAACCCTAACACCTTATACTTAATGTGTCTTATACCTATAACAACCCCCCCCTTAAACTACATACTGCACCTTCCACTCACACCAAGATATACAAGCCAAAAGTGTTAGTTAATAAATTATGTGTCGCCCTCCAGGTCCTTACTGCCTCAAATGAGGTCCTATTTTTCTCCCCTCAGCAACTCTATTTTGTGTGGATTTGGCATTGCTATGTTCTTCCCTCTTGATCCCTCTTTATAACACACGAATATATAAGATATCTGTTTATTAAATCTCCCCTGTTCCATTATCACATCTAATAGTTTTAACCTTTTGATTCAATTGGTTCTCTATTTGTCTTATAAAGTCCTTAAGGATTGCACTTGTTTCATCCTTAGTTCTTAAGAAAAATGTCCAACTAAATCTGCTAAAATCATCAGTGATAACCAAACAATAGGTCTTATGGTTTATGCTCCTCACAGATGTAGGTCCAAACAAGTCCATATGAAGTAGTTGTAGGGTTTGACTAATAGAGCTAACTAACTTGGGCTTTTCAAGCAAGAAGCTTTGTGTTGCTTTCCTTTCTGACAAGCAACACAAGTGTGGTCATTTTGAAAAAGCTTTGTAGGTAAACCTCTTACAAGGTTTCCCTTCACAAGTCTGTTTAGGTTTTTGAAATTTACATGACCCAACCTCCTATGCCATAAGTTAGATTCATCAGTTGTAGCCTTTGCAATTAAACAAGCCAAACCTCCTAAAGGAACAATGTTCTCTAAATTGAAACTGTACATATTGTTTTGTCTGGGGACTTTAAGTAATATTTGATTTTCATCAGGTAACTTAAAATCAGGAGACAAAACAAGACATTCAGTGTCAGTAAACAGAACCTTGTTCTTTTTGTCACACATTTGTGACACAGAAAAGAGATTGAAAGGCTGAAGTTCTTTCACAAAGCTTACATCCTCAAAATCTAACTTACCAGTTTTTATTTTCCCTTTACCAGTAATATAGCCTTTACTACCTCCAAAGGCACAGGGCACCATGAATCTTGAAAGTCAGCAAAAGGTAAGCCTGGTTACTGTCATAGTGCATTGGCCTGGAACATCCACTATCAATAATTCCTTTATTCTGTAGATTTCTATGTGGATTATCCTGCACATTTAAAAGAAAGTGATTTAGACTCTCTTAGGGACCCAAGCCTGTTTGGGCTTGAGTCTGCCTAGTGGATCTTTGAAAGTTGAATAATTTCTAAGGCTAGATCCACCATTGTATTTGGAGAGAATATTATTGTTGTATCCTGGTGTTTGGGGTTTTTCTATCATTTTACAACCTGCTGAGGACTTAACAGCAGTGACCCATTTTTCCCCAACAGTACTAACTTCTTTTACCTTAACAGTATAAACTTTTTGGTTTGAAAATTTTGTTTTTAGTACTGTTGTTCTTTTGAAAGGCCTTGAAGATGGTGAATGAATTTTGTGAAAAACATTTGCTGGTCCACCATCATTCACATTGGGCTTAACAGTTTTAACTTTCAGAGCAGTGCTAGTTAGTACTGTCTGTCTGTTAACTTTTTGTCTAGCAGTACTAACTTTTTTAGTACTGCTAGCTTTAGCAGTATTAACTGGATTATTTCCAGTTCTTGTTTGTACTGCTAAAGGAACAAATTGATTTTGTTTATTCACCCTGTGAACATTGTTCCATGTTGGTTTCCTCACCCTTGTATCATTACCCTTAGACATATTTTGTTTGCTTAGTTCAACTTGTTTAGCCATTTTTACATGATAATCACAATCTTTTATCAAATGACTAAAACTACCACAGACAAAACATCCTCTTTCAGTGAACCCATTCCCCAACTCTTTGTTGTTAACCTTAGGTTTTTGACTATGTGTAGACTGTTTCTTAACATTTTCCCTAGGAGTTTTTACTTGCTTGTTAGCAAAACTAGGTGTATCATTTCCCTTAGTTTGTACAGTCACACACTCATCATCACTGTCTGATTCATACTCCTCAATTCGTGGGATAGTATACAATTATTTAGGCCCTAATAAGATCCTCGACCGAATGCACTTGACCAACCAAGGCAAAAGGTCAAAATCTACACAAAGAGATTAAATATATAAGAATCAATTATAAAAAGATTCCGGAAGAGATATTCCCGGGTCGTATGTCCCAACGAGGCTGCAATTGAAAGTAATCCTGGTTTGATGAGAAATTGAATGATGGAGAATATATGATGGAAACACTGATATAATTACAACTAAAATTAATTAAATAAAACCTAATTTAATCTACGGGAAACAGATATAGGAAATGGGGATCTTAAAAACTACGGGAAACAAAATTAGTTATAGGGAAATCCTAGAATTAAATTTATACTAAAATACGGGGAACAGAATCAGGTATCGGGAAACCTAAATACTAAAAATTAAGAAAAATAAATGCTAAATTAAATTAAAAATCAAAATTAAATTCTAATTAACTTAATTTGAAAAATAAAGAAAACTAGAATAAAAACGGAGGTCGTTTGAATGTAAAACGAAAAGAAACGGTAAAACGCACCCGGTAAAAACGGGTCTAAAACTGAAATTTAAGAAAAATTAAGCTTACACTAAATTTTATATTTTTCCTAGACACTAAATGACAAAAGAAAATTTTATAAAAAAGAAAAATATTTTTTTATTAATTTTTGGATTTTTTATGAATTTTCTAAGATTAAAAACTAATTAAAACTAATTAAATATAAAAAGTCAGAAAATATAACTATAAAAAATCTGAAAAAATCAAATTAAATAAAGAAAAAGTTAACAAATCTAAAAATATAAAAATGCCCAAATTTTACTGTTTTAAATTAAAGTAATTAAACTAATTAGATTTAAACCTAAATTAATTATTTAATTAACTAAATGAGTAACAGCTGTTAAACTAGAGGACTAACAGAGTAAAGCAACAAGGACTAATGAAGTAACAGGCTAACTAACTATAGGGACTAACAAAGGTAACTATAAAAGAGGAAATTACACAATTGGTCCCTAAAGTGGACCCCGATTACAACTTTGGTCCAAAGTGCTTATTGGCCAAAGCTTATAAAAGCAAAGTTAAAGAGGGGCTTATGGGGCACAATTTTCATAATAAGCACATAAGCTGAATCTCAAAGAATAAGCCAGAAGTGTGAGCTTTTGGGCTGACAGTAGCTCAAAAGCTTATGGCTTATTTTTCAGAGCTTTTTGGGGCTTAAGGCTTCAAGATAAGCTATAACTAATGGAATAAGCTACTTAATCCTAAGGGAGTCCTAAATAAGCTAAGGGAACCTAGATTAAGCCCTAAAATAAGCTGGGGAGAAAATAAGCTAAATCTAACAGTTTATAAAAAAGAAAAAGTGGACTTTTGAGCTTAAAATAAGCTGACTAAATAAGCTAACTAATGGAAATAAGCTGCTAAACCTAATAAGCCTACCTATAAGCTATGTTAAAAAGCAATAAAAACCTAATGCTTAGTATTAAATAAGCTAGAAAAATGGGGCTTAAACCTGGTGCTCAGCACCAGGGGAGGTTTAAGCAGTGAACAAAGGGGCTTTTGAGCTTATTGAAATAAGCTCATATGAGCTTTTCAGCCACAACAAACCACAAACAGATAACAAGGGGTGGTAAAAGAGCTTATTTTCAAAGTTTTGGGGCTTAAGGCTTATTTAAAGCTGCTGAACAATGGGGCTTAAAAGTGGCTATTTTCAAAATCACACATGCACACATACTCTTGACTTGTATTGTCAAACCAAAAGACAGAACAAGTGGTGTTTCAAAATGGCTAGAAACACAACAACAAGCACAAAGAAGGTGTGCTTAAGCTGTTTAAACAGCTTAAGCTATTTAGCTCAATTTGGGTTTATAGCTTTTTGACAGAAAATTAAAGGGTTCTAAAAACTTATTTTTAACAAAAAATTATGATAAAACTTGGCCTAATAAAGCCCACACACTCAGCCAAAGATGGCTGAGTGTGTTTGACCCATGGTTAACCCCAAATGACCCATTTTGACAGCAATGCCAAACACCCCTTTAATTATATAAAAATCGATTTTCTACTAATTTTAGTTAAGGGAATGGTGAGAAAGGTTGTTACAAGTGGTGTTTAACAAGTTTAACATATTCTTAAACAATTTTAAACAGAATTAAAGAACTTATAAGGATCTTGTAAATTCGACAGTGGTAATATCAAGAAAACTCTTAACTTTTTATTAAAAATTAAGAAATTACAACATGAAACTTTAAAAATAGGACTGAGTACAATAATAAAAAGAAAGACTTAATTTAAAAACTTTAGAACTAAAAAAAAGGGTGTGGGACTTCGGCTTGGGCTTCTCCCTTTTATAGCAGTCTCTAAGCTTTGGGACGAGTTTGTTGCAAGTGTAGAAAGGTTCACAGGCTCAAAGCTTCTCTTGGTGTGCTTACTTTGAGATAGAAGCCTCCCACTTAAATCCTACCCTCCATTTGGTCTTCTCTTCATCTCACCATTAAAAGGGTGCTATCCATATATCTTGTGTTTTTGACAGGAAAGGTATGGGGTGGGTTTATAGGGTATGGTAAGGTTAGGGTTAGCTGTATAGTGTACTAGGGATAGTGGTATTGCAAAGAAACCGTGGGGAAAAAGGTTGAATGGATTATGGCGGAGTTGTGGTTACAGGGTTGTTCGTTTGTTTTAAAAGAGAAGAAGGGGAAAGATGCAACACTAGTCCCCCTTCTTTCTCTCTTTTTCCATTTCCATTTAGCCGGGTTTAGTTATTAAACCAAGTTTCGAAAGTGGCACAAATGGCCCTTGTGGTTTATATAACTAAAAGAATAAAGGGTTTGGCAAATTGCAAGAATGGTCCCTGCTGTTTATTACTAAAAGGGAGTTTGAAAATTTGCAAAAACAGTCCTTGTGTTTTATTAAACCATTTTCCTTATAAAATAACTTTTAAAACTTGGCATTTTTGGCCCCTTTTCTTTATTTTTTCATTTTTAATTATAAAACAAGTTTTTAAAATTTACATTTTTGGTCCTTGAGTTTTTATAAAAAAAGATGTTTTGGGGTTATTGGCTGTAATTGGGCCCACTTGGGTTTGGGTTTTGGGCCCAATAAGGTGTGGGCTGTATTGGGCCTCAATTGAGTGTTCCTGGCCCAATAAGGTAAGCTTGGTTATTGGCTTTGTTTTCAGCCCTATATGGTTATGAAGTGGTTTTTGTGTAAACAAGGTGAGATTGGCTGTATCAAGGCTAGGGATTGGGTTCTTCAAAGTCTTCATAATATACTATTGGGCGGTTCCCCGGCCCATCAGAGGGTAAAGAGTGCATATCAATAGTATTCTTCAGTTCTGAGTTCTGGTTTGATCTGCTGATTCTTCAATATGACTCTTGACTTTGACATTTTTTGGACTTTGGGCCTTGATTTTTGCACTAGTCTTCTCCATTCCTTGCGTCAGATTTTGTCATTTTGGCTTGGGTTTTTCAGTCTTTTTGTGATATCCACTTCCTGCACAATACAAATGCAAAACAAACATATATTTGGCAGTTTTTGTCTGTTTTTGGTCATTTAAGCTCGTTTTTAGAGGTAACAGATATGTGTAATTAAGCACTTATCACAGTTACATAGATCAATATTCAGAGAATAGAAGAAGAACACGATTAGCTATTAGGCAAAACATATAGTTGTTTTGCGATTTGTTCAATATAGTGAAAGTTCTATGTTCATATGTTTTGATTGTTCTTTGAGTATAAAAAGATTAATTCCGCATAGTCATTATTATACACCATAAGTTTCTAATCTATTTGGGTGGTAATTATCTAAGAGTTAAAGATCCATTCAAGGTGTAGGGGAACAAACAGTAACCGTATAGTATGAGTCTGATCAAATCATATGGGCGAATGTTGTAGCAGAGACGTTGTTGAATTAACTTTTGTCATTATGCTATTTCCGCTATGCAATTATTCCATGTTCAATGTATAATCCTAGATGGCTTAAACGTCCTAGAAGATTATCACGATTATTTAGAGCGAGAGCGCGCGCGATTATTAGTGTTCTCTGACAGTGGATAGAGATTATAGCTACTCAATTACTATGTAAAGAATTGTTATTGTGAACAAACAACAAGCACAGTCTATCTTCTGATACGAGACTCACACGTGAGCACACAGCTATTCTATGGCTCTCGAATAAACACATCAAACATAGATACATCTTCTGAGATCACTCTCATATCTCCCGAGTTAGAGTCCCTTCTCATATTCGTGAGCAGCAGACACATGACGCACCCTCACATCTTTCCCGTAGGAACGCTAAATTATATCTCTATCTTATCTGAGGCACTGATGTACTCACGCAACAATAACATATTGTACATATCTATACATCGAGTCCTCTTTCTTTCTAACTCACATATTATTACAGGTCGTATTTCCACACACACATAGTGTGCAGATCGGAGAGGCACATATAGTGATCATCTATCTAGCGCATATTTATGTGACACAGTGTCATCGCACTGCAGAGCAGGTGGATCTTGAAGATCTATTCTACAGGTTTGTTAAAGCAGTATTTGAGAGTTGGCTTATAATTAAGAGAATCTACAACCTATATAGAATTGAAGCCAAAAATATTTTATTATTTTTTTGTTTGTTGGGTGGAATAAGCAAAAGTCTTTAAAATATCACTGATCATCTATGCAACAAGCTATATGATTTTACAGGGGGTGATACTATCGGCTGTATAGACATGATGCTAAATACTTACTACTACTCTTCTAGTATTATATTGGAGAGTTCTTATTACGTTTAATTCTTATCTTCTTTATCCTCTTATCTGTTTAATTCTTCGACATGTCTTCATATAACCATTTTGGTTGCTCGTGGTGTGGAGGTCCGTTTAATGGTGGAAACTGTCCGGGCTGTAGCAGTGTAGGATCCGAAAATGAGTTTGTCTATGACCCAAATCCTTATTCTTATAATGAAACACCTGATTTTTCTTACCCACCTCCACAGCCCCAATTCAAGACATACTCGTGCGAGTTATGTGGGAACAATTCTCACTATGGGTTTGATTGTCCGCCATGGTTCCCGCTTGTCCATGAGCAGGAACCGAGCTACAATCAAAACTTTAGTGATAATTATTATCCACAAAATTCATCGAGTTTTCCACAACATTATCTTTGCTGTGAAAACTGTGGGGGTCCTCATAAAAATTTTTAATGTCAACCGATGAATCAAAACTATTTTGAGCCTAACTATTCCGGTTTTAACCAACCCCCGCAGTATTCCATAAACCATCAAGAAGACCTTAAGCAGCAAGATGTGCACGATAGATAGGAAGAACTTCTCAACATGATGCGATCATTTTGTGAAAAAATTCTTCAACAAAAGTAGGCGACTAGCATCGATCAATCACCTCTTCAAGAAATGAGTATCCAAGATATGGAGGATCTAAAGCAGCATTATTTAGATGAAATGTTAAGTTTAAGTAATGACTTACATATTAAAGATTATCGTAATGAGAAAATTGATATTCGTTTTAGAAGGGAATGTGAAAATATGATTGATGAGCTTAAAGGTAAATTCAATGGAATGAGTATTGAGATTAATAAAAAGAAAGAGCTTCAGCGTCTAGAGCAAGTGGATAATCTTAGTACTTATCCTTCGTAACATTTCAAATCTTTTTGCTATGATGACGATGATGACTATGATTACGAGAAGAGTGTTATTCCTTTGAATGAAATTGATTTTCAAATACCTCCGTCTATTGCAAACACACCCGTTTTGGAGCCTGGGGACTCTCTCATTATGGGGAATGAGGATCTTAGCACTATTCCTAAAAAGGAATCAAACGAATTCATAAAGTCTAGTATTGAGGACCTTGTTCCAATCCCAAGTGAGTCCGAAGATACATCCAAGAGTGATAGTGATTATGATTTACCTTCGTGTGATGATTTCTCTCCCATTAACATTTATGAGGAAAAATCTGTGACTTTCTCTAACCCTCTCTTTGATTCAAATGATGATTTTACCTCTAGTGATGATGAGTCACTATTCAATGAGGACGTTCTAGAAGAAAATATTAAAATTTACTCGAACCCATTTTTTCTAATTTGATGACGAATACATCTCTAGTGACGTAAATCCTCTTTTTGATGAGGTGTTAGAGAACATTGAGAGTAAGGACTCTTATGTTTCTAACGTTGATGAGTCGGCTTTGCTTGTCACACCTCTTTTCGATTTTAATGAGGATGAATGTTTCGACCCAGGTGGCGACGTTGATGAGATTGAGTTTCTACTTCACCATGATCCGTCTACTCCTAAGATAAGCGTTGCTTCCATTCTCGACGGGTTCACCGATGAACCACCTCTCGAAGAGAATGGTGATTTATTTGGTTTTGAATCTAAAGAGAATGAATGGAAGAAGATTTTATACGATGCTCCAATTGATGATTTGATGACAGAGGACAAAGTTTTCGACCCCGGGATTTGGGAGATAATTTTTTCTCTAACATATGTGAAATTACCCTTTGAGGATCGCCATTATCTTTCCCTTACATATGTTATCCGAATTTTTCTTCCTTATTTCACCTATCCGGTGGAATCTTCTTTTCTTCTCTCCTCTGGGAGTGAAGACATCATTTTTGACCCCGGCATTCCCGTTTTATGTCTTGAGCCGGTGGTATCTCATCGGAGTGGAACTTTCATGTGCTTTAATGTTTATCTAAACACCTTGAATGAAAGTCCGATTTAGATTTGCTCTTCCACATGTTTCGTCCCTAATATATCGATAATATGGGGAGAGTCAAGCTAGCGACTCGCACAAAAACAAGCACTTCTCGGGAGGCAACCCGTGTCTTTTCTTCTTTCTATTTTCTTAATAAATAAGTGTGTGATTTTATACCTCAAGTTTGGAGGCGTGCTTCTTTCTTTTTTATGTGGTTTCATTTTTGCAGGATTCCTTAAGATCATGAAGACCCGTGCTTGTTTTCAATCCTCCAATCGCCCGATCTTTGATCTTCTGCTTATTTTGGAATACTTAATCCTGATCATGTATATATATTATGTTTCCCCTTTCACACTTGGAATTTTTTGCATTTTCCTTTTTTGTTCCTAATTGTGGGGGTAAAACCCGATGCTTTTGAACATTGAGGCCAATGTTCCATTCTAAGTGTGGGGGGATTTCTGCGGAAATATGATCTTACCTGTGCCTAAATGTGTTCCCACGCAACCCCATTTTGACCAAAATTTTAAAATTTTTATTGTTTTATTATGATATATATATAAAAATAATAATAAAAAAATGTAAAAAATGATGAAAATATAAAAATATATAAATAAGTAGGCCCGTAGAATTAGGTAGCTTTTGACTTGACCAAGTTTTAAACTCCAGCTTTCCCCTTAGCTTTAGAGACTTAGTGTTTGCTTAACTTTAAAATTTTGCAAAGAACGAAAAGTGATTGAGTTTTATATAAGTTAGATGTTAAGCGTGGAGTAGTTGGAACTCTTTAGAGCTCATAGAGGTTAATTGTGGCTTTTTTCTCCCACCAGCTTAATAAACTTGATATAATTATTGAATAAATAAAGTTACTTTAGGTTTTTACGATTCTTAGTTTAAATCACTTCGTAGAGATTCCTTCTGGTGAAAGTAAGGTACACATCGAGGTTTTGTCAGTGTTGTGGGGAAATAGACTCCTGGACCATGGTCAGCTCGTATACCGATGTGGTAGTTGTTAAAAGACCACAGGGCATGAAATTTGGCTATAATAATAATAGTTATGTAATAAACCGAAGCCGAAATAAGACCACTACCTCTTGCCAGCTCACAATCGATGTGGTAGTCGTTTAAAGGGTGGAGGTAATAATAATAATAATAAAAACTGTGGGCTGATAAAAGTTTACTGCCTCTTGTCGGCTCACAACCGATATGGCAGACTTCTAAATAAGGCACATAGTAATAATTCGAGACTAATAAAAGTTTGTTGCATCTTGCCGGCTCACAACCGATGTTGTAGCCTTCAAAAAGGTCGAGAAAATTACCGAGGTCGAAATAAGACTACTGGCTCTTGTCGGTTAGGACGCCCGATGTGTTAGTTGTTTAAAGGACTAAGGTTTAATAATGTTGCTATAATAATAATAAGAATGAGAATAAAGCCAAATTTCGACTCTGGGGTTATCTAAATAAAGCCTCCGTCTCTAGACTCATATTTGAGTTGTTTCGGATGAAATAAAAAGGATAACCCTTAAATCATGTGAAATTAGAACCTTAATGTGGACCTTATTCTCACCATATCGTCTCTTTAGGAAAGGATTTCAAACTAATTGTGGTCTAAACCAGGCACCTTTATGATAATAAGACTATAATCTACTTAAATAAGTGAACTCGTCTCACATCATCGAATAAAATACTTAGAGGAATTAGAAATAAGGGAGCGAAAAGTGGCTAATGCGTACACAATTAGCATTTATGAGTAGTGTTTGCATCTAATCTTATATTTGACTGTGATTTCGTTTTAAGCTTGGTTTGGGGATTGTAAAAAGTCAAGGATGACGAACTCCCGTTCTTTTAGCCCTTTAAATGATTTTTATAAAAAAAGTATCTTAGTTTTTATCTTTAATTTTATAAATGGTTAAAACGGGGGTGCTTGCGAATTAAATGATTTTTAAACCTTTTAATGGACGTTTTCTATTCTTGTTTGATTGTGAAGGGTCATAAGTTAAAGGGGGATAAAATTATTTATTTCCGAGCTTGTTTTATTAACATTGTGTGTGGGACCAGCAATGGCTTAGTGTGGAGGAGTTTGATGTGTGCTTAAATACACATCTTTTATACCCTGTAAAACACTATTAATTGGACTAAAAATACTAAAATATGCTTAATTATATTGCAAATATGTTTGTTTGGTATTTTATGTCTTGTAGGTAATACGGATTGAAAACAGTGCAAAAACGAGAAATTACCAGTTCGTTTCGATCAAGAGTGTTTAATATTCAAGATCAAGACAAAGCCGTGAAAAGTCACCGAGCATGCCATTGGAAAGAGCACGGAAAAACGAGTTTAACGGTGCCTTCAGATCTTATTAGGCCAGCCCGTAAACCATTTTATGGGCCGGACCAGCCCAAGCCCAATTCATTAAGCCCAAAACAAAGAAATAATAAAATTTGAATTAAAGATTGGATGACATAAGCATTGCGTCATGGTCATGTGACCTGAAATTAAATCAAAATTTTTCATGTGATGCTTCATTACTCTTGATTGGGCGAATAAACCATCAACACGTAGCGGGGTTTGTTGCTTATACTTCATTTCAAATTGGCAAAAGTAATATCAAATGGACGAAAGAAAGCGTATAAGTGAAGCAGATTAAAAAATCCGCGTGTCTCTTCCCCATTAGATTTGCCACGCATTTTTGTACAAGGTGGCAGAATTAATGCCAATGACTGGCTAATCATGATATAATGATGAGACAAAATTACAAAAGTGCCCCCTGAACTTGGCTATTTAATCCATCCGCTCCCTCTCACTCGAGATTATTAGGACTTAGCTTATTTTCTAGTTTTCTTAGTTCTTAGTTAGCTTATTTGTAATGTTTTAGCTTATTTTGTAATTTCTGGATTGTTGTAAAAACAATTCAGCTTATTCGAATATTGTAAGAGCTTATTATTTGGTGAAGGAAAGTTTGTGTTGCCTTAATGTTTCTTTGTTATTTTTGTAAAAGATTTTTATCAAAATAAGCTACTTCTGACAGCTTATTTTCTTAGCTTATTCTTTCAAAACTCCTTAAAACCTGTTAGATCTGATCCCATAAGCTTTAACGAGCTTATTTTATTTAATCTCATAGTTTTTAAGCACTTTTCGTTATAATAAGCTAGAATAAGCTAGGTTATAGTTTATTTTTGTGTTTAAGCTATTTCTGTTTTCTTAGAACCTCTTTTTATCAGATTCAATAAGCTTCTAAATAGCTTATCTGAATTCATTTAAGCTTATATTACTAGATCGAATTTTAGTTGCTCATTTGCTTATTCATTTTGCGATTTGAGTAGTTTAAATGCTTGTAGCTTATTCAATTTCCTTCTTGCTGTTTTTCGTGTGCTTATTAGTCGTTATTGTTGCTTATTTGGTTTTCGCATAGCTTGTTTTCATTTAGATTCATTTTATAAAAAAGTGCTTATTGTTTAGCTTATTGTCATGATTTCGAGTTCTAGAGCTTATTTCATTATTAAAAGTGCTTATTTCATA
This sequence comes from Tanacetum coccineum, assembly GCA_026074375.1. Classification (NCBI taxonomy): domain Eukaryota; kingdom Viridiplantae; phylum Streptophyta; class Magnoliopsida; order Asterales; family Asteraceae; genus Tanacetum; species Tanacetum coccineum. Next base: position 29,398 of record BQNB010060198.1, read on the forward strand.
TGACTAGTATTGTGTAGTGCTTAATAGTAATTTGTCTCGTGAGAATTGCTAAGTGCTTATTCGGTTTTAGTGTTTAGTTTTCATTAGGAGTGCTTATTCGTGCTTAAAAGGTTTTAAGAATCATTTGTACATGGCTTATTTATGTGTTGAGGCTTATTCGTGTTGTTAGTCTTTTCTGAGCTTATTTTGCATGATTGTTTCTAGCTTATAAGAGTTAGCTTATTTGGTGCTTAATAAAGTTGTGAAACTAGTACTTACAACTCGTTGCTCATCTGTTCTAGATATAAGCCCAAACTTGAAAATCAATTGGGCCACGTTTAGTATAGAATTGCATTTGGGTTTTCGTGTAAATTGATTTGGGCTGTGTTTGGCTTGTTTAAATTGTGTCTGCAACTCTTAACGTGAATCTTGGGCCAAGGTTGATTTGTAATGGATTCAAGTTAGACTAGCTAAACAGTAGAATGAAATTTGCAAAAATTAGAATTGTTATAATTGTTGAATGTTAACAGTTTTGTTTTTATGTTTTGGTACCGGTCATCTCATGAGGCGCGGAGCTTACGGGTTTATTTAGCTAGACCGAATTTGATTATTTGCTTTAGCTAAATAAATCGGGTGGATATCGTTCATTTGCGGCTCTTTAATTCGGTTCCATTTTCTACTCTTTTTCAATTCAGTTGTATAGCTTGTTTTAAAATGTTTAGCTTCGTTTGTTTGGTCATTATGAGTAGCGAGTAGTTTGTTTTATGCTTGTTAAGTAAATTGGCGTTCTTCGTTTAATGGCTTGTATTTGCTATCTAGATTTTCTATAGTTTATTAAATTTTTAGTTTAAAACCAAAAATAAAAATATTTGATATTCAAGCATCAAACAAGATACTTTCATGGATTTCAAATTCATCTCTCGTCGGGATACGACATCCGGGAGATAAAATATTGTTTGTCCTCAAGAAATTTTTATATCAAACAGGAAACTCTCTATATTATTACTAATTTGGTATTTCAATATTATATATATATATATATATATATATATACATATACATATATTTCACATTGAATCACCCACCAAATGTTGACCCTGATATGGAACCCTTTTACACCCGCCAAACCAAAATCATCAACCGTCAAGTTCAGTTGCGAGATGAGTATCGTGGTGGATTAAGGTCAATCGAGAAGGGCTTCAAGAATTTGTGGAGAAATATGAAGAATAAGTGAGCAATTTAGATAATTGCTATAAGACAATATACTTATATTTACTCCTTTATTATGCTTGTTGGTACTTACTATTGCTATATATGCTTAGGTACTTGAACTTATGCCATTTAGTAGTCTATTAGTATGTAGTATGGGCAACATAACTTGCCTTGGATTATAACAACCCACAATTTTCCCCTATGTAATTATCCATCTATCAAATTAGATGCAATTTTCCTCAATGTAATTTCCGTCTATTAAATTAGATGCAACCATTTTCATGGAATGATTTTTGCTTTTTTTTCCATCCATAATGTAACGTAACTTACATTTCAAAAGTAAACGTGCTCACGCAACCTACCAATGCCAATTTCATCAACATTTATATCAAATAAACATCATAATATGTCAAGAAATATGTTTTAAACTCCATTTTTACCATACGTTATCTATTTAACGTACCATCTATACGTTTATTATAAAACGGACTCTATACGTTAATGTTTATATCAAAACCCCATCAACATGTAATGTTTACATACAATACAAGTGTACAAGTTACCAATGCATAATATTTGAATATAATTCCCTCCAAAACCCTAGTACAACTTAAGCTTATGGTATAACCTGATTAAGCACACTATTTAAATAAGCTCCATTTCCCTCCAAATTCTATAGGTTTTTCGTACAACCTATTTAGCATGAGTTACAACACTTCAATGCACCACATTTAAACATTTCTTTCCCTCCATTTCACTCCACACACTCGGCTAAACCTAGAACCCTAACCCGAAACCCAAGCAAACCCGACACCCCTTAACTAGTTTTAAACTAAGTCCTAACCAAGCTAGCACCCTCCACACCTTTTCACTACCTTGCCTAGCATCTTGTTACCACCTTGCTAGCTCCTTTCACCTCCTTGTCACCTACTTGTCATCAACTTACACCCTTGTTCCCCAAGAAACCCCCTCGTCACCTCCATGGATAGCTGATCTCCTTCCAACCTCTCAACACCTCTCTAAGCTAGTCCCTAGCTTCTAATAGTCACACCTAGCATACCCATGGCCACCACTCTTCAAATCTTGGCCACTACTCCACACAAACTTGGTCACCACTCCTATTTCAACCCTATAAATACACGCATACATGTACACCTTCAAAACTTACCACTAAGTTTCATACTACCACAAAACTATGTTCTAGCCAAGCTAAGGAAGGAAAAGGAAAGGTCTTTAAGCTAGTAGAAACCAAGGAACAAGAGAAGAAAGGTTCTTGATTCATCTCTAAGTCATTCCGACCCATATCAATCTATTTTGATCCATTTCATGTACTAGTAAGTCCTACCATTTGTTCTATAAGCTCTTGTCACATTTTAGATCCTTTATAAGCTTTGTTATATCCATATGTATAAGCTAAACCATTTTGGAAACTTCTAAATCAAACCAAAAACCATACCCTAAACGACCCACTTTGAAACCCTATTCATTTAAACTTTATTACTTGAGTTGTATAAGGCTTATCATAATTCTAATAAGATCCTATGTTACTTTCATGATCTCATGAGTTAAGTTATTACAACCCTAAATTACTCATTTGGTTTTCCTAAACCAAACGCACCCTTAAAACCCTAAAAAGCTATATTCGTAAACCATATAAGCTAAAAGCTATAAGCTGGTCCTATAAGCTATTTCTATAAGCTCATTTATCATTTTTATAAGCTTAGAATCAAACCCTAAAAGCTTTAACCCATAGGATTACCAACCTTTCTCACCCACACAGCACCCATTTTGGATTTTCAAACTCATAAGCTCATTTCATAAGCTACAAGCTCGTAAAACTAACTTATTTTAGCTTATAGTAATAAGCTATAAGCTACAAATTAATTTTGAGATCAAAAATACAAAGATTATGGAATTTGGACTAAAACACCCCAAACATTTTTAATGCATAAGGGTAAAATAAATTATTAATTTTAGAAACTTATAAACTTTCGGGCCAAAAGTATCATTACTCCAAAGTTAAAAACCACAAGGGCATGTTTTGCCATATTTCAAAGTTAAGTGGTTTTTAAAATGTTTTAAATGTTTAAATGTTTTAAAATTATATAAAGGGTTTAAATTGTAAATTAATATATACCAAGGGTATAGATTGTCATTTTTTTGAATTCTTAAAGGTATAAAATGTAATATTTTTATATTTAGTAACAAAAATATATTTAAACATTATAAAACTTGATTTTATTAAAAACCCAACACATTTATCGCTCTTTCATCGATTGAAACATATAAATCAATTATGTTAAGTATTTAACATAATTTATCATCCACTAACTTATGAAAAAACTTAAAAAGATAAAGTCTTATCAATTAAACTATAACGTATCACGTTACTAGGGAGTTTCATGTGAGAGGATTTCATTTGGGTAGACGTTTTGACGAGTTGCTGGATTTACGATTTAAAGTGTCCTAGTTCCTCAAACGTTTACTACATGACCTCTGGATTATGATAGCCCGAACAGTGATACGATGTTTTCACAAATTAATAAACCGAATTAATATTTACGTTAAACTTTATGAAATAAAGTTTTGGAATATAATCAATCAAACTAGGACTTAACATATTATCTCAGGTTGCGTGACGAAGCCGTTTACTTCCATTTGATTTACTTTTGCCATCAATTAGATTTCCCTATTAAGGTGAGTTCATAGTCCCACCTTTACATGTTTTCTAAACTCCGTGGAGAGATACATTCTATAAACCATAAATACAAGTATTTTCCAACTGTATGCTATCCAGATTTATTATTGCCAAAGTTACCTCCATTTGCCAAAAGGCCCCACTATCATGAACCATTAATTACTTTTCGAAGTAAGCGCGAATGCCGTGAATAGATCTATTGGGATTGAACTTCCCTGTCCAGAGTCTTTTCGAAGTAAGCGCGAATGCCGTGAATAGATCTATTTGTTGCAATTATTACATAAACTTGTATTCAACCATTATATTGCAAACCTGTGAATTTTACTCAACCTTTGTGTTGACCTTTTTAGCATGTTTATCTCAGGTAACTAAGCAGTTTAAGGCATGGAGTGGCATGGACTTGAAGGCGTCCAAATTTGTTATCATTCAACTTTTATGTTTTAAATGTATTTTGGGACCTCCTTTTATAAAACTCTGATATGTTAATAAATGATAACTAAATTTTCCAAAACGTCTCTTTTGAGTCGTTTTCTATGATTATGACTGTTGATTCATGAAGTAATACCCCCAATTTAGCTTCCGTTGCTATGTGAATTATCGGGGTGTTACAGATTGGTATCTAGAGCCGCGGTTATAGACAACAAGGTTAAAACCTAAACTATAACTATTTTCCATCCAAGAAAGTCCTTCGTGCCACTACATTCCATAAATAGTATGTAAAGATACATAACTATTATATAAATAACTTATGTTATTTCCACTGGGTTGTTACAGAATTATGTCTACATCCACCCACCCTATTATTATCCTATCTGATTCCAATATTGAGGATGCTTTTTCCTCTATAACTACTCCTGACTATACCCCGGCTTCACCGGACTATTCCCCAGCTTCACTGGGAAACACCTCTTCTGACTCTTCAGAGGATTTATCTAAGGATCTTCTAGCCTCGCTAACCATCTCACCTTTCCACAATGATCCGTATATGAAAGTTAAGCAAGCATATAATGCTACTAGTAATGAATCACCTATTCCACTGCCACGAGCTCCTATTCCTCCACCAACTGTTTTCCTTCCATCTCTAGTGTTACCATCATCACCACTATTTGATCCCCGAGATTTCTTTCTTCACGAGGAGATTTTGCCACCTTAGAAACGAGCTCGTTTCCTATCATCCTCCTCTACTGATTCTTCTGCCCTACCTTAAGTATTTGAGATTGGAGAGAGTTCTCATAAGACGCATCTGGAGCGCCTTGAGGAACAGATCAAGAATATTTTGAATCACTTAGATGAGCTCCCTCTTGAGCGCATTGAGCACATAGAAGATAAGATAGGAGGTCTTGGTAATGGTCGAGTAATCATACAACGAGATTTTGACCAACTAGAAATCGAACTTCAAGAAGCCCGTACTCAGATTTCTGGATTTCAGAGAGAGCAAATAAAGCATGACGATGAGATTGTTCTTGCTCGCATCAGGATTTCTACTCTAGAGATGCTCTTCGAGGATATCTAGATTCGCCACCGATCAGATATGAAGAGTCTTCTGGACACGATCTATGAGCTCAAAAACCACAAGGGAGGACCACCAGACTACTAGACTGGATCCTTGTCATTTACAGCTTTTGTTTAGAATCCAACCACGGGATGTGTGGCATAAATAACGACACTTGTCAAATTTTGGTTATGTAAAATATGTAGACAAGTTTTTTATGACATAATGAAGTTGTGATTCCATTATACCTCGTTGTTTCATGATACTGATCTATGCATGTCATGGTTGTCTATCTTATATCCTGTATTGTGATGACTCATATCTTTATATATCCAGGATTACCATGGCTCTTTTCTTGAACCTTTGTATCTGGATATGATTAATGCTCAAGACATTAGGCATATGATTCCACCTACACCACCTAGAGATACTGAGCCTCCTGTTGGATCAACCATATCATTATCTCCATCTTCATCAGTAGGATCTTCATCACCGGTTAGGTCAACTACACCACCACCAGACTATCCCTTTGATGAGTCTATCTTTGCATAGTTAGATAACTCATTATGGATCATACCGCGACCACTGAAAAGTGAACCAATCCCCGAGGAACCTAATGAGTCATATGCTTATTAGAGTACCCATCTCCGAAAGTCTTAGATTCCAAAATTTTCTGTTATATCCTGCAATGTAATATCAAAGGATGTGTATTTCTTTGTTAGAACTTGTATCAAATAAGTATATATGTAAAATGATTTCAATATCACTATGTATGAAAATTTTGATTATTATACAAAGACTTGTGATATGACTCTATCATTGTATGGATTCTTATTTTGTGTTATCTTGTAAATGTTAATAGAATGGCTCCCAAGAAGACATCAACATCTGCAGCACCACCCATGTCTCAAGCCGCCATCAAGAAACTAGTTGTTGATAGTGTTTCCGCAGCTCTGGAAGCACAAGTTGCTACTATGGCAAATACTGATAATACCAATAGGAACACCGGACAAAGAGAAACTCATGTAGCAAGAAAATGTAGCTACAAAGAGTTTATGAGCTGCCAACCTTTCAATTTCAAAGGTACGAAAGGCGCTATTGGTCTCATCCACTGGTTTGAATGAACTAAATCAGTATTCCTCCATAGTAACTGTATCGAGGACTGCAAAGTGAAATTTGCTACTGGTACTCTAACTGAAGAAGCTTTGTCTTGGTGGAATTCATTCGCCCAGCCTATTGGAATAGAGGAAGCCTACAAGATCACCTAGTCTGAATTTAAAAAGCTCTTAATAAAGAAGTATTGTCCCAGAACCGAGGTCAAGAAAATGGAAGATGAATTTTACAATCTGACTGTAAAAGGAAATGACCTCGAGACTTACATTAGAAGGTTCCAAGAGTTGGCAATGTTATGTCCAACTATGGTACCAAATTCTGAGAAACTTATGGAAGTCTTTATCAGGGGATTACCCAGAAGTATTGAAGGAAATGTTACCGCTTCAAAGCCTTAAACTTTGGAGGAAGCCATTACCATAACCCAGAGGTTAATGGATCAAGTAACAAAGCACAATTCTGTGCAAGGAACCAATGATCACAAACGAAAGTTTGATGATAGAAGAACCTTCACCAACAACAACCACCAAAATAACCGTAACAACAACAATAACAACCGCAACAATTATCACCACCAATAGCAGAATAGAAGATAAGAAACTGTCAGGGCTTATGCTGCCACCCCAACTAAAAATAGTAGGTATGCTGGAAACTTTCCCTTGTGTAAAAGATGCGCCCTGCATCACACAATACCTCGCACTGTCAAGTGTCAGACTTGCAACAAGGTAGGTCACCAGACCAGGAACTACAAAAACAAAGGGCCAACCACTGGAAGCAACCTGCAACCAGTATCAGTAACTTGTCATGCCTGTAGGGAGAAAGGACATTACAGAAATCAGTATCCAAAAGCAAACAACAGTGCCCATGGGAGAGCATACATGCTGAGGGACAAGAATGCTTACCAAGATCCGAACGTTGTCACCAGTACGTTCCTCCTAAACTAACATCTAGCTAGAGTATTATTTGATTCAGGAGCCGATAAAAGTTTCATATCCATATCTCTTGCTTCTATGCTTAATATCCCACCAATTACACTAGATACCACCTATGACATTGAAATGGCCGATGAAAACCTAGTAGGAACTAATACCGTTATCCAAGGTTGCACTCTGATCCTGTTAAACTAACCTTTC
>BQNB010060199.1:0-37021 GCA_026074375.1 Tanacetum coccineum
ACCTTTTGCCTTGGTCAAGGGCATTCGGTTAGGATCTGTATTAGGGTTGCTATATAAGTGTGTACTATCAGACGAATCAGGAACGAACACCTAAACCTAACCACCTTATAACTCCAAGTAATTAAATACATGGTCGGTCATTTGGTATTGTTCACAGGCTAAAAAACCATTTAAAAACATCGATCAAGGTACTTTGGTAAAAATCAAAACATTTAGTACCTCGATGGTTTTACCATTTAGAAATGCCCCCTGCATATGTGTATCGATGACCAAACATGTTTAGCACATACGAGGACAGGAGTTGACACTTGAGTCTTAAAGATCACATTATACAAGTTAAATATATTTTAATCACATTTTCTCCCCTTATCAAAAATGTTAAATTGTTTGATATTTTAGATATCAATTTATTCAAATATAATACTTTTAGGGAGAAAAATGTTCTAATTATATATCAAGCCTATTATTGGAACATTTTAATGCTCCCCTCAAATTATGAGGGTATAATATGGTGTTTGAGTATGTTAATTTGAAATTTTTTAAATTTACTAAGAAATTCTTGAAAATTTGTACTCAAACATGATATTTTCCTAATATTAGTCTACACTATATTCACATATTCTCAATATTAATAATTTCAAAAGAATGACCTGAAATGTAGTAGGACAAGATATGACGAAGTCATATTGTCTGATCAAGCCATTTGAGGTCTTCTCCGTACTCTCTCCCACCAATAAATTTCTCTAAGCTTCTCATTAACCTTCTGTCTCTCAGCTGCTTATTGATATCTTGGATCATAACACGAGCCCTTCGCTTGTCTAATATACTCCATTTCTTCTTTCGCAGGTACTTCATCCTTATTCCGGAAGTAATATCGTGAAGAGCGGTCTGAACATAATTGAGCGTGCCATCACTGAATTTGTGGAGTTCATCAGTGCGCATCAATCTGTTTATGTTGTTCTGATCCGTGTATATCACTCTTTGAGGGTCTGAATATGCAGTGAATGCGATTCTTTTCCTGAGATCCGACCTGAATTTGTCTGGCTGGGTGAGGTTGAGCTTCTTTTGGTAACTTTTGACACCCAATTAAAGATCTTCCACCTGCCTTTGAATGAAAATACTTCTGGTGAACATACGTAAAGCCACATTCAAGTCATAACATTCATCTATCATGATATGGGTCATCTTCTGTTGAATAAGAAAGAGTAACATGTCCTCGATGTCTTGTAGGCGAAGTCATGGGAAATCGCCTTCTTTAAACTTGTATAGCTGTTGATCCTCTCTATGAACTTCAATCTCGTCCAAGTGACCGTAGTCATACCACTTCATAATCTTAAGACTGGTAACTGCAATGATTCCTTTTCTGGAGTAGATATCCTTCGTTGAAGTCCTGTTGCTTGCAAACCTGTAGAATCGTTGACGTTTGGGACCCTAGTGTAAAGTACCCCAGTAGGCATGTTTATCCTATACCACCTTTATAGGACTCCATAGATTAGGAACCATGTCTTTAATCCATTGGACCTCATAAGTAGCAGCCTTTCTTTTTTGTTACGGAAGTTGAGTATTTTCTGCTTAAACTTCCACCTTTCAGATATTCCAGGTCGTTGTTGATAAAGTAATGTTGAGGGATAACTTGACGACCTCGATGATCTGGAATCAACAGGAGAAGCTTACGGAGATCGAACGGATACTGCTTGCCTTCGGGGTTATTCAATTCTAGTCATTCAGTTATAGCTTTGTAACATTCTTCAAAATGGTACTCTAGTTCTGTACGACTCTTATAGGTGCCTTTGAGTAGGTTGAATGTCGGTCCAACCAGAAGTTCTAGAGTCAGATTTGTAATGTTAAGTCGATTGATGACAATTGCAGAGAAGTCGATTGAAGTGTCCATGAGTTCATCAAATGAAGTAAGAGGTTTTTCTGCACGAGCAATGTCACTAATCCAAGTTTAAGGTGGTCTGAAGTCAACAAGTTGTCTCTTATTACAATCAAGATCAGGAGTTGGAGGTTGCTCGGGTTTCTTATACCAGTCAGACTCGGGAGCAGCCTCATTATCGAGTTGTTCATCATTGTTACTCGTGTCAAACTCTTAATTCTGTCACACTCCTGAGTCATCAACTGTATGATTTGGCTCTTCTGCATAGGCAGACTTGCCAAATGACTTATGTTGAGAGCGGGAGGTGCCTTTAGGGGAGCTTGATGACTTACTTTCCTTTGATCTTGGATCTCTAGATGACTTAGCTTCCTTGCTTGACTTCCTTCTTTTCGTCCCTCGGTTTGATCCAGTGGAGGGGTCTTGATCTTTATCTTTGTCGTCTCGACTCCTTTTCAACGCGAATATTTCACCATATGTTTCAAATAGATCATTGTCAGTGTTATAAGATTTGACCAGTGCATCATAAAGCTCCCTTTTATAATCAGCTCTAAGATATGATTTGTGTTCCTCCTTCTTGTCCATAAGAATCTTTGTAAGTTCAAACTCTGAGAGTGATGCAGCCGCCGCATAAGTAGACTTTGGTTAAGAGGAAGACTTTGGTAAGACAGCAACTTCTAGTGATTTTGTGACATTTTGCTCAATCACACGAGTTGAAAAGTATAAGACTGCTTGAGGAATAATCTGAAGAAGTTGAGTTTTGACTTCCTCTTTGATGATAGCTCTCACTGATGTGTCAATGAGATCTATATACTCCCTCTGCTAGAGCTTCTTCTTTACATTCTACAGTATGGGACTTAATGATTCGTTGAATGGCTTCTCCTTGTTTGTTGTCAATGTAGCGATCTACAATAACAGGAATTAAGGAGGTAGCTTGAGCATACTGGTCAACTTGCTTCATTTCAGATAGATCTTTTTCCAAGTTGGTGACTCTATCGTTGAATTTGAATACGGATGAGAAGTTTGGAAGTGCAGGAAATAAGGTTGTTACTTCTGAAGCTGTTGGTGTAGGATTCGGTGTTGCTTGTTATGGAAGAGAATTGAAAGAAGGAGGTGGTGGAGGAATGGTTGTGGTAAAATCAGACGTGATTTCAGGGATTACCGTTACTGGTACGGTAAAAAGAGAAGATGTCTGACTGCTTGGTTCTTCATGACGAACGATGGTGTCCATCAAGGAAGCAATCTCATTGTCAGCTGGAGAAGCGTTCTTAAATTTTAGGAGCTTATCTATAAAGTCGAATGAGACAGAAGAACTTTTCATTGGACCTTCAGTCTTCTGTATGTCATGGAAAGATGTAAGTGTCACACGAGCATGTTCCTCTACTTGCTCAAACCCTGACACTTGAGAAACATTATGTTGGTCTGCTCTACCTTGATCAACATCAATTATTTCTACATCTTCTTTCCTTAAATTCACATTTACATCTCTGTATAATTCCTCAGCATCATCTTTCTCTTCTTCATTCTCTTCTTTTGCATTATCTTCTTCATCAGTGAGTTCATTGGCACTTGTCGTGGTTGTTGTTTCTTTTTTGCCCTAAATTTTTTCCTTAGGTGTAAATCTCTTTCATAAGCATATTCTCTTTTCTTCTTCATGTTTTCATTTGGACTTGATTGAGGATTAGGATTCAATCCTTTGTATGACTCAGGCATGTCGGCCATCACTTCATCATCATTATCAACCATTCATATCTATTACCATCATTATCACATTTCATATTTGTATCATCTTCATCTCTTCTGCTTTTATCGATATCACCCTAAGAACCTCTTTCTCACCTTTTAGAAATCATTATTTGAGGTACTTCACTAAGAACCCTTAGTTTAGTACGAGTTCCTTCATATGTACCAGAGATCTTGCGTTGTTGCTCATTAGGAACCCCTGATTCAAAATCAGTTCCATCATCTAAGCCACTTGCATGAGAGATGTGAAAATCTTTCTTACTTTGTTTTGTAGCCTCCTTGAGCTGAGCAGCTTCAGATAGAACTACTTCTGAGAGAACGTTCAAACCTTTGCCTCTATATGCCTTAACCGGTGCCTTTTTCTTAGTCGGTTTAGATTTAGTAGCTGGCTTCTTGGTTGAAGGTACATCTTTCTTTAGATTGGCAAAGATTATTGTTGAAGGATGTTTTCTTCAATGAGATAGGCTGAATCAGATTTCTTTTGAGTTTTCTTTGGCTTTGGAGGTTCAGCTCTTGTAGCAATTGCAGAATAAGTCTTGTATGAGTCAGAGTCTAGCATGGTTTGATTCGTCATTGATTTAGAAAGAAGAGCACCATATACCTTTGTAGTGTTTATGTCTGGAGACGAATTCATGGTGCCCAATAAGCTGTTCATCGCGTGAAGTTTAGTGTGCATGATCGTTTGTTCCTTATTGAGATAGATAAATTATCTTTTATATGGAAGTGAATGAATATTGCCTTTGTGAATCTGAGATAGTCATCTTGTATTGTTTATTTGAAGTCTTTTGTTATCATCTTAGTAGCCAAGTCCTCCTAAATTAAAGCAACAAAATCAAGGTTCTTTTTGTAGTACATTCCCTAAAGGATTTGAACTCTTGAGAGTCTGATAACGCTCAAATTATACATATTTCTATATGCGTTATCTGTGATTTTATGTATTTAATTGGTTAATAATAAGAACTTTTGGTACTTAATCGAGTATATTTGCTATTGTAGGTTCATATGACGTATCGTGGAAGAAAACAGAAGAAAACACGAAGAATTGAAGCTTAAACGAAGAAATAACTCAAGTTAAATGCTTCCCGATACCTGTTCATTGTTTTGGTCATAACTCGGTCATACAAACTCCGTTTGACGCGATTCTAGCGGCCACGCGAAGAGAATTCAATTATCTACAACTTTGAAAAAGGCCAAGTGTTGTAAATGCCCCAAGTATGCCGCACTTTTAAATAAGTGTGGCGCACTTTTCTACCAGATTATGAATGCTCTTAAATGAGCTTGGCATTCATTGCAACCTTTCAAATCTCCATTCTAGATCCTTATATGACTGAATTTAGGCACCACTAGAACCTATAAATACAGCCTCTAATTACTCATATCACAAACAACACATCCAATTACACACACACATATAGAAATCAAAGAGGAGAAGTGGTGAGGATCTTAGGATCCAATGATCCAAACACCCCTCTAAACCGCCTTGCTACCACCCTCTCCACCATAAACCACCACTAAAACACATATTTCTAGAAGTTCTACATCATATCTAGATAATATACCATCCATTTCCATAACCTTAACACTTATCACCTCGATTCTTGGAGGATTCACACCAAATTATTTTAAGATCATCACCATAAACCTTGTTACCAAACACTCCATTTGGTGATATATTATGGATTACCAGAAGTTACTTGGTATATTTTAGTTTATCTCAGTAGCATTTGGTTATTGGCTGATCATGGAATTGTTAGTTTTGGGTTGATGGTTGTTGTAGTCGAAATATTAGTATTGTTACTTTGCTTCTTATATGTGAAACATGAATAATATTTGGATGATTTTGTTATGATTTATGAATATACATGTTTACGAATTCGAGGTTATCTTACTTGGATCATTGTTTATCTCTTGATATATCTTGCAATTAAAATAGACCAAAACGATTAATTGCCTTTATATATTTTGAATCATGTTGGCCATATGAATCAATATCATGCTTGTGAGAATGGTGTGGTAAATTGATAAACAACCTAAGTTAAAATGATGTTTTAAGAGCCTTCCTTATGTTGACCGACCGGGTTGGGAGGAATTCATATGTATGCATATTTGATATAAACCATTTTTAATGCGCTCGTGATAATGTAGTATATAGGCCGAAAGGATTCTATGTTATCATTGGTAGATATGCTTGTTATTATGATTACCCGTCATATATGACTTGTATGCTTTGTTTATATAAAGTCTTGCTCTATCTCTATCTATTATGTTGTGTGGATCATGCCTTGTTTCTTGCTTACTTTATACACACGTTTAGCTATTTGATCCGTGACAATCATTTAGCTTTGTTACTTGATAAACAATCTGTGAATTGCTACAAATCCCGTGGAACGACCTGGACTTACCCAATACTATATTACACTCGAATAGGGTATACTTGCCCGAATGTTGTGTTTTTAGTCAAAATCGGTATTTCTAGTTATTATAAATTTAAAGCTTGTAAAAACACACATACATGTTTTGGCGCCGCTTATCGTTTTTGTCGGGATTTGTGGATTTGTTTTAGCTGTTTACAGATTGATTTGCTAAGTCTTGTGCATTTACGTGTTGTTGAAATCTTCCTAAATCTGTTTATGTCTGTTGTTGCAGAAAGTACGTCGCACAATTAACCTTGTGCGCCTCACTTCCCCTGTTCCCGTTTCTTATTTTGCAGGTTTATACCCGAAGTGCGCCGGTTTCACACCAAAGCACCGTACTGTTTTACAAATCAACATTTATAAACTCGCCGTACCGTTTTTTGGCAAACGAAACCCAAAAAAATTGTTTTTCCTCAGGAATTATGCCGCACATACAATTTGTGCGCCGGTTTTCCTGAAAACCCTGGAAGTACGCCATACTTCACCCAAGTACGTCGCACTTTCTGCAAATTTTCGTAAACATAATCTGATTTAAAACCAAAACCGAAACAAAACCCCCAAATTTCTAGTCTCAGGTATATGTTCATTTGAAATTCCATTTTATCTGATTATACGCCTTGTAATTTTGTTAATATTTAGTTTGTCATTCGAAAAAAAAGAAACCAAAAAGATTTTTTTATTTCTAAATTGTTTTTGCTTATTATGTTTTCTAACATGTTCCTGTTTATATAATAAAACATGTGTTTTGTTGGTTTATTAGTTTGTTTATATTTTCTTGCATTGAATATGTGAAAAATAAATTAAAAAGTAAAATTTTGAAAAATATTGCAGTAAGTACGCCGCACAACAACATTGTGCGCCGCACTTTGCTCCTGCATAACAAAAAAAATCAGTTTTGTATAAAAATAATAGTCAAATCAAATTTCTTTTGATTTAATCAACTGTGACTAAATGTAATGTGTTTTCATGCTTGCTTTTGTGTGTGTTTGCTTGCGTGCTTATTAAAAAATAGCATAAAAATGTTAAAACTATAAAATCTTTAAAAAAAAGAGTTTTCGTATTTCCTGTTGTTTAGTTGGTGTGTTTTGTGTATGTCTATTTATGTGTTTGCATCTGTTTATATATGTGTTCTTAACTAATAAGTGTAAAAGAAAAAAAATACAAAAAAATAAAATAAATATTTTCTATCATAATAAAACCGCCGCACATACATTGTTGTGCGGCGCAATTCAGTACCATTTTTGCCGCGAGCTAAGTTTAAATTTTTGAAAAATAATAACAAAAAAATGCAATGTACGCCTCACATTCTATGAGGTGCGACGCACTTCTGGTCTGAAAAATAAAATTAAAAAAAACTAAAATAAATATCTAAAAAGTAATAAAAAATATATAAAATAAAAATATATATATAATCTTTTTATTTAACCTATATAATTATTGTGTGCTAAAAATATTAAAAAAACATAAAACCCAAAAATATTTGTTTTTG
Source organism: Tanacetum coccineum (assembly GCA_026074375.1). Lineage (NCBI taxonomy): Eukaryota > Viridiplantae > Streptophyta > Magnoliopsida > Asterales > Asteraceae > Tanacetum > Tanacetum coccineum. Next base: position 7,520 of record BQNB010060199.1, read on the forward strand.
TATGTGATTATGTTGTTTATGGTTTCCATACCTATTTGTTTGCCTTAAAAATCTAATAATCCATAAAAGATTTTATGGTAGCCATTGTTTTTGCTGGCGTAGGGGGGTTGTTGGTGTGTGTAGTATAATTCTTGTAAAATCCTAATTAGAGTTCCCTTTCTATTCTATTTTTCCTTTCGTAGTGTTTTATGCGTCCTTGTTTTACTAAATAAATAAAAAGTTTTAAACGAAAAAAATAAAAAATTATATAAAATAATTGTTTTGAACTTTATGGGTGTGTTCGCTGGAAACTCTTACGAGACTATAACTAGTCCACTCGGGCCACCGAGGGGTTTAAAGGCTTGTTGCATATGCTAAATGCAATCGTGGTGCCTACGAAAGTGTTCTTTAGTATTTTACGATTTTTGTAGTTTCGTTTATTTTGAAGATTAAATAAAATAAGTGGAGCTTGGATGGTGGTGATGCTTATCACTTGGGGATATGATATATTTGGATCAGTATATTACATGTGGTAGAATACTCATGCTTGGCGTTTCGTTTAGTGCTGTATTTTTTAGAATTCAACCAAGCACTTATGAGCCCCGAGAAGTCTCGTTTCTCTTATATTTATGTTTTCCCATTTGTCTCACTTTTAAGTTATTTTCTAATTACGCATAATGCTCAACTTAAGTGTGGGGGGAAAATGAATTGAAAAATCAGACTCATTATTAATTTATAACTTTTGTTCACCCTCGGTAATCTAAAAATCTATTTTTGTTTTTAATTTTTTTGCCACTTAGGTTAATATTTTAGGATAAAAATGTAGTAAATAAATAAAGTTTTAAAATCAGAGATGTGTCCTGATTGATAAAGTAAATCCGACTCAGGATTGATAACATTACTTGCGCATTTATAACCATTCCAGTAAATATGTGAAGATTTTGAGCCTGTATATAGCATACGTATTTTATGCTTGATTCATTTGATTATGAGTGTGCCGATGATTTATTAATTCTAGAACTTGTGCTTGAAATCATTACGAGACCGCAGTGAGATCACGTTCGCGTGATATATGTATTTTTATGTGATAAAGAGGCAACTTAGGATTTAACCCAAATAGCCATTCCATTTAATTATTTATTATTTTAGCTAATTACACTGATTAGCTAACCACCCAAATAAAACCCGTTTGTTAGCACTCATCTTTAGTGCTAGATACCCCTAGTTTAACCCACTGAGCCATTCTATTCATCTTTCTCATCCAAAAAAAATATACAAAAATATAGAACCTTTAGCCTAGCCTTAACCCTTCTCGAAAGTCCCTTTGGTTGGTTGCTGGTTTCTCGGTATGATTGGTTGATTTTTTCTCATAGTTTGTTTGCACTTTGTTGTAAGTGATGTGCCATTTTGACGAAGATGAAGATGCGCAACTTCGTGTTTCGTATTTTTTATGGTGTATACTTATACTAAGTGTGGGGAAATTATTAATTCTTGAAAAAAAATAAAAAAAAATGAAATGAAAAAAAAAGAAAAAGAAAAAAAATCGAAAAAAATGAAGTATGAATAAAAGTTGATGTGAAGCGTATCGTTATATCATTTGTAAGAGTTCGAGGATTGAGATGTTCGATTATCTCACAGGTTTGTGGATTGTCGTAACTAGCAACATGGGTTTCTTGGACTTGTCGACATGTATATTATAAAATCAAATCCAGTATATATTTCCCATGCCTTATCCACACCCTTATTTACCCTTAGCCTAACTTTACAACCCGAATAAATGTCCTCTTTTGATAATTTTACCTGGTTCTTACGCCATGTCAGTGTAGTTTTGTTTCTTGTACAAGCCTATGGTATGAAATGAATCATATCTGAGCAACTGAGTGTGATTACCCTCTATTACATCACATACGAGTGTTTGAGTGAATTATGCTTTCTTTATTCGTGAGGTGCTTAGTCATGTTATTATAGCTTGAAGATCATTAAGTATTGTCAAACATATTTGTTTTCACATATTAAAAATCAAAAAATATTTTCACAATTCTATGTTTGTTTTGTAAATCTTATTATTTTCCTTATTTTGCTTGAGGGCAAGCAAACCCTTAAGTGTGGGGGTGCTTGTGCTTTTTGCGATTATTTTTAACAAAACCAAAAAATATTTCTGATTTTTCACAACCTATACGAAATTTAAAAAAAATAAAAAGCAAAAAAAATATCAAAATTTAAATTTTTTCCTTATCTTGTCACTTATGACCTTTTTTATAAAATTTCTTTTCTTAGATTTGCATGAGGGCAAGCAAAGTTTTAAGTGTGGGGGGATTTGATAATGCTCAAATTATACATATTTCTATATGCGTTATCTGTGATTTTATGTATATAAATTGGTTAATAATTAGAACTTTCGGTACTTAATTAAGTATATTTGCTATTGTAGGTTCATATCACATGTCGTGGAATAAAATGGAAGAAAACACGAAGAATTGAAGCTTAAACGAAGAAATAACTCAAGCTGAATGCTTCCCGGCACTTGTTCATTGTTTTGGTCATAACTCGGTCATACGAACTCCGTTTGATGGGATACTGGCGGACACGCGAAGAGAATTCAATTATCTACAACTTTGAAAAAGGCTAAGTGCTGTAAATGCCCCAAGTACGCCGCACTTTCAAATAAGTGCGCGCACTTTTCTGTCAGATTATGGATGCTCTTAAATGAGCTTGGCATTCATTGCAACCTTTCATATCTCCATTCTAGATCCTTCTATGACCGACTTTGGGCTCCCCTAGAGCCTATAAATACAGCCTCTAATCCCTCATATCACAGACAACACATCCTATTACAAACATACACATAGAAATCAAAGAGGAGGAGTGGTGAGGATCTTAGGATCCAATGATCAAAACACCCCTCTAAACTGCCATGCTATCACCCTCTCCACCATAAACCACCATTAACACACATATTTCCAGAAGTTCTACACCATATCTAGATCATATACCATCCATTTCCATAACCTTAACACTTATCACCTTGATTCTTGGAGGATTCACACCAAATTCTCTTAAGATCATCACCATAAACCTTGTTACCAAACACTCCATTTGGTGATATATTATGGATTTCTAGAAGTTACTTGATATATTTTGGGTTATCTTAGTAGTATTTGGTTGTTGGTTGATCATGGAATTGTTAGTTTTGGGTTGATGGTTGTTGTAGTCGAAATATTGGTATTGTTACTTTGCTTTTTATATGTGAAACGTGAATAATATTTTGATGATTTTGCTATGATATATGAATATACATGTTTATGAATTCGATGTTATCTTACTTGGATCATTGTTTATCTCTTGATATATCTTGCAATTGAAATAGGCCGAAAGGATTAATTGCCTTGATATATTTTGAATCATGTTGGCCATATGAATCAATATCATGCTTGTGAGAATGGTGTGGTAAATTGATAAACAACCTAAGTAGAATGATGTTTAAGAACCTTCCTTATGTTGTCCGACCAGGTTGGGAGGAATTCCTATGTATGCATATTTAATATAAACCATTCTTAATGCGCTCGTGATAATGTAGTATATAGGCCGGAAGGATTCTATGTTATCATTGGTAGATATGCTTATTATTATGATTACCCGTCATATATGACTTGTTTGCTTTGTTTATAAAAAGTCTTGCTTTATCTCTATCTATTATGTTGTGTGGATCATGCCTTGTTTCTTGCTTACTTTATACACACATTTAGCTATTTGATATGTGACAATCATTTAGCTTTATTACTTGATAAACAATCTGTGAATTGCTACAAATCCCATGGAACGACCTGGACATACCCAATACTATATTACACTCAAATAGGGTATACTTGCTCGAATGCTGTGTTTTTAGTAAAAATTGGTATTTCTAGTTATTATAATTTTAACGGAATGTTGTTGTTTGTTTAGTCAAAATCGGTATTTCTAGTTATTATAAATTTAAAGCTTGTAAAAACACACATCAAGTTTTTGGCGCCGCTGCCGGGGATTTGTTTAGTTGTTTGCAGATTGTTTGCTAGTCTTGTGCATGTTTCGTGTGTTTAAATCTCTTGATGAAAATCTCTAATGTTAATGTCTGCGTTACAGAATAGTACGGGCGGCACTATTACCTTGTGCACCGCACTTCCCCTGTTCCCGTTTCTTATTTTGCAGGTTTATACCCGAAGTATGCCGGTTTCACACCAAAATTGTCGTATTGTTTTACAAATCCAACTTTATTAAATCGCTCGTACTAGTTTTCATATCAAACGTAAACATAAAAATCATTTTTTCTTTTAGGTTGTATGTCGCACATTCCTATTTGTTGCGCCGGCTTTTCCTGAAACTAAAGTACGTCGCACTTACACCAAGTACGCCGCACTTTCTGTAAAATTTTCTCACACAAAATCTGAGTTAAAATCAAAATTAAACCCAAACAAAACCCCCAAATTTCTAGTCTCAAGTACGTGATCATTTGAAATTCTGTTTTATATGATTATATGCCTTGTAATTTTGTGAATATTTGTATGTCATTAAAAAAAAAACCAGTAATAGGATTTTATTTTCCTAAAATGGTTTTTGCTTATATTTTATTTTCTGACATGTTCCTGTTGATATAATAAACATGTGGTTTGTTAGTTTGTTTATATTTCTTGCATTTCATATGTGAAAAATAAAATTTTGAAAATTTGCAGAAAACCGGATGAAAAAATTCAGTTTTGTATAAAAGTAATAGCCGGATGAAATTTCTTTTTATTTTATCAACTGTGAGTATTTGTAATGTGTTTTTTATTTTTTGCATGCTTGCTTGTTTGTGTGTGTTTGCTTGCGTAAAAAATGTCAAAACTATAGAATTAAAAAAAAGAGTTTTGAATTTCCTTTTGTTTAGTTGGTGTGTTTGTGTTTGTCTATTTATGTGTTTGCATGTGTTTGTATTTTGTGATATTAAATAATAAGTGAAAAAAATAATCTAAAAATACGTTTTTATCATATAAAACCACCGCACATTTGTTGGTGTGCGGCGCACTTGTATTAATTTTTGCCGCGCTAATATTTTGAATATTTAAAGAATTATAAAAAAAAATTAGTTATAAGTACGGCGCCCCCCCACTTCTTTTAAGTGTGAGCACTTTGGTCTGAATATTAATATAATAAAAAATAAAAAATAAAATAAAATAAATATCTAAAAAAAGTAATATAAATATAAAATTTAAAATATATATATAATTTTTTTACCGTATATAATTATTGTGTGCTAAAAATATTTAAAACCAAAAAATATTTAAAACCAAAAAATATTTGTTTTAATATTTTCTTTGTAGTTATAAGTTTTCATACCAAAAATAATTATTATGTGCTTAATATGTATTTGTCTTTAAACCAAAACTCATTAAAAAAACTAAAATTCTATAAGAGTTTTTTTTTTCGCGCCTTTGTTTTTTCTTTTCGTATGGTTAAGATATGTTTGTGAATAAACTACTAGTAATTTATATTTTTCTTTCGATTCTATTTTCCTTTCGTAAATGTTTTATGCGTGCTGTTTTACTAATTAAATAGTAAAAGTAATTTAAACGAAAAATAATGAAAAAAAATAAATAAAAAATTATATAAAAAAAATGTTTGAACTTGTTGGGTTTTGTGTTAGCGGAACCCTCACGAGACTATAACTCGTCCACTCGGGATATCGAGGGGTTTAAAGGCTTGTTGCATACGCTAAATGCAATCGTGATGCCTACGAAAGTGTGCTATAGAATTTTACGTTTCTTGTAGTTTTTGTCTATTTTGCAGATTAAATAAATAGGTGGAGCATGGATTGGTGGTTGGCATTTTACACTTGGTGATATATATTCGGATCGTTATATTATATGTGGTTGAATTCACATGCTTATGTTGGCGTTCTGTTTTGCGCCGTATCTTTCAGAATTCAACTGAGTACTTATGAGCCCCGGGAAGTCTCGTTTCTCTTATATTTATTTTTCTTGATTATCCTACTTTTAAGTTATTTTTTCTATTACGCATAATGCTCAACTAAGTGGGGGGGGGAGGGGGAATGAATAGAAAATTCGATGACTAATTTTAATTTGTAACTTTTGTTCGCCCTCGGTTAATCTAAAATCTATATTGTTTTTATTGTTTTTTGCCGACGTGGGTTAATATATGGAGAATAAAATCGTAGTATTAAATAAAGCTTTTAAAGTCAAGAGTATGTGTTCTCTCTCGATTGAATAAAGCAGATTCTGATCGGGATGATAAATTACTTGCGCATTTAATAAACATTCTAATAAGTATGTGAGGATTTTGAGCCTGTATATAGCATACGGATTTTATTCTTGATTCCTTTTGATTATGAGTATGCCGGTGATTTATTGATTCTAGAACTTGTGTTTGAAATCATTTCGAGACCGCATTGAGATCACGTTCACATGAATATAGTATTTTTAGTGTGTGATAAAGAGGCTATATTTATGGATTTGACTCAAATAGCGCATTTCCATTTCACTTATTATGTTTTGCTTTTTGCTATTACTACTGTTTAGGCTAACCACTCTTTATAAAACCCGTTTTGTCTAGAGCATCATCTTTAGTGCTAGATAACCATGTTTAACCACAGAGCCAATGTCTATTCATTTTCTCTTCCACTAAAAAAGTACAATATATATATAACTATTTTAGTCAGATTACCCCTTGTCAATTAGTTCCTAATGGTTGTTGTGTAGTTGCTTGGTATGATTGGTTGATTTTTGCTCATAGTTTGTTCGCACTTTGTTATGAGTGATGTACCATTTTGACGAAGATGAAGATGCGCAGCTTCGTGTTTCGTATTTTTTATGGTGTATGCTTATACTAAGTGTGGGGGAATTGTTAGTTCTTGTGAAAAAAGTGAAGTATGAATAAAAGTTGATGTGAGGCGTATCGTTATATCATTTGTAAGAGTTCAAGGATTGAGATGTTCGATTATCTCTCAGGTTTGTGAATTTGTGTAAACTGCGCAAACATGGGTTTCTTGGACTTGTCGACATGTATATTATAAAACCAATTCCAGTATATATTTTCAATGCCTTATCCACACCCTTATAAACCCTTAGCCTGTACATTACAACCCGAATAAAAGTCCTCTTTTGATATTTATACCTGGTGCTTACGCCATGTCGGTGCAGGTTTTGTTTCTTTGTACTAGCCTATGGTTACTTAATGGAATCATGTCGTGCAATTGAGTGTGATTTCCCTTTTACCCTTATTAATCATGATTTCGAAGGGGTGTTTGAGTGAATGATATTTTCCTTATTTTCGATGAGGTGCTTAGTCATGGTTATTACAGCATGACGATAGTTTGGGTATTGTCAAACATCTCTATTTTCACATATTAAAAATCCAAAAATATTTTTCAAATTCTATTTTTGTTTTGTAAAGCTTATTTATTTTCTTTATTTTGCTTGAGGGCAAGCAAACCCTTAAGTGTGGGGGTGCTTGCGCCTTTTGCACTTATTTGTTACAAAAACAAAAAAATATTTTCGATAATTTTGCAATCACTCAATTATAAGACAAAATAAAAAAAAAAATCTAATAATTAAAAATCTTTCTTCGTCTTGCATCTTAGGACCTTGTTTATAAAATTTTTTTTCTTAGATTTGCTTGAGGGCAAGCAAAGTTTTAAGTGTGGGGGGATTTGATAATGCTCATTTTATACATATTTCTATATGCGTTATCAATGATTATATATATATAAATTGGTTAATAATAAGAACTTTCGGTACTTAATCAAGTATATTTGCTATTGTAGGTTCATATGACGTGTCGTGGAAGAAAACGGAAGAAAACACGAAGAATTAAACGAAGAAATAACTCAAGCTGAATGCTTCCCGACACCTTTTCACTGTTTTGGTCATAACTCGGTCATACGAACTCCGTTTGACGCGATTCTGGTGGCCACGCGAAGAGAATTCAATTATCCACAACTTTGAAAAAGGAAAGTGCCTGTAAAATACCCCAAGAAGTATGCCGCAATTTGACATAGTGCGGACATACTTTATGCCAGTTATGTATGTTCTTAAATGAAATTGACTATTCATGCTGCAACCTTTATGTTCCCCATTTTTCGTTTCTAGATGTATTCTTTGACCGATCGTTTGGCTCCCATGGAGAACTATAATTTACTGCCTCTAATCCATCATTTTCATCATACTATAATGTCCCTATTACAAACAAACACATATAAACCAAGAGGAGGAGGTAGGGAGGATCTTGGATTCCAATGATCCAAACACCTCTAAACCGCACATGCTACACCATCTCTCACCTAATAACCGTCACTAATAACACTATATTTCCAGAAGTTTATTTCCATATCTAGATCTCATATCAAATCATTTTCATAACCCTTTAACAGAATTTCACTTGATTCTTGTGGTTCACACCATATCTCGTAGATCATTCACCATAACCTTCGTTACAAAAACTCCATTTGGTGATATATTAGTGGATTTCTAGAAGTTACTTGGGTAAATTTTGGGTTATCTCAGTAGCAGTTAGGTTGTTGGTTAAATCATGGAATTGTTAGTTTTAGGTTGCGTTGGTGTTGTAGTTGAAAAATTAGTATTGGTTACTTTGCTTCTTTCTATGTGAACACGATGAATAATAGATTGAATGATTTTGACTATGATTTGTATATACTTGGTTTTATGAATACAATGTTCTATCGCTTAATTAGGATCTATTGTTTATCTCTTGATATAATTTTGCAATTCGAAATAGGCCTAATAGGACTTAATTGCATGATATATCTTTGAACTCATGTTTGGATCTATATTGTATCAATATGCATGCATGCTGAGAATGGTGTGGTATATTGAATAAACATAACTAAGTTAGGACTGGATGTTGTAAGTCCCTTCCTCTATGTTGACCGGACCGGGTTGGGGAGGGTATTCAATATGTATGCATTTTTTTGATCTAAGAATCATTCTTAATGCGCTACATGATAATGTAGTATATAGCGACGAACAGGATTCTATGTTACTCAGTGATAGCTCTGCTGTGTTATTATGATTTGCCCGTCATATCATGACTTGTAAGCTTTGTTTATATTTTAAGGTCTTGTCTCTATCTTTTCTATTATGTATGTGCGGGAATCATGTCTTGTTTCATACTTACTCTTTATACAAAGATTTAGCTATGTAATCCGTGACAAATCATTTTGCTTTGTTACTTAAGTAAACACAATCTGTGAATGATTCATTATCATGTGGAATGTACCCTTTTGGACTTACCCGTTACTAATTTTATATCGAAAAGGTATACTTGCCCTGCATGTGTGTAGTTTTTAGTCAGAAATCGGTATTTCTAAATATTATTAAAATTATACAGCGTGATAAAAACAACACATCATGAGTATGAATGTATTCAGCATATCTTTATGTTGTTGTCATGTTGGTATATCAGACGGTTTCGTACTCAACCACAAAAAGTTGGCTCATAAATATTACATTGGAAGATCATACTACGAGAATATCCCAAGGGAGTTTTTCATTTGTAATTCCATTTATATTTCCTTTTTTTTAGGTTTTATTTTTACAATGAGGGCGGTTATATCTTAGTTGGGGGGGGGGGGGGAATTAGAAAAAAAAATACAACTAATACTGTCCTTATTTTTTACCAATTTTTACAATAATATGCCTAATTATGCTTCAATTTTAAACAAAATTAGCATGTTTTTGTAAGATTATTAGTTGCATGACCCGCACACATAATCATTATTTCCATATTGTGAGGATTAAGCCTATTTCGTTTCCCCTATTTTACCAAAAATTCAACAAATATATAAGTGTGCCGGTGATTGTAGTAAACTTTAGAACTTGGCTTGGTATACTATTAGAGACCACAATAATAAGTATTTTGGAGTAACTTGTCCAGATTGGTAAATTTCTATGATTACACCAAAAAGCCTATTTCGTTTATATACATTATGTGTTATTAACTAACTACACTGGTTAGTTAACCCTCATTTAAAACCCTTTTGTTAACTCTCATCTTTAGAGTAAGATACCCCTAGAAAAACCTTCTGAGCCATTTTTTTTGTTTCTTCCACCAGTAAAATTTGTTTCGTTACACCTTTACACCTTAGCCTACCCTAATAGATTAAGTCGGTTGGTTTCTAGTTGCTTTTTTTGTAAAAGTATGTACTTCATGTGTTCGTGTGCGTATTTCTTATCTTTGGTTAGGTCAGGAATTGCACATCATAATGGGAATGTGAAAGTAGTTAATTTTTTTCATGTGTTTACTACTTTCACTATTATTTTTATTGAGTCATGAGCGTTATGGAAATATTATCCGGATTTATTATGATCGTGAAGTGGTGAAATTTTACACCTATATTCGTTTTGGTTTTGTTTAAAAAATCGAAAAAATACAAAAAAGTATAAGAGAAAAAAAGGAGAGGATTGTGAGATAATCGGTTCGTCTAAACTTAACTGATTTTATTATTCATGAGATGATAGATTATTCGTTGGTACGTACTATGAACCAACGATGTAAAGTTTTGTTGTATATTATTTTTTTAGTTGGTCACAAAATTAACTGCGGAAACTAGAAGGGGGGGGGGGGGGGGGGTTGAATAGTTTACAGGTTCATTTTACGTTTTAAAAGTTAGCTTTCAAAATATTTAGATTCGAGTTGTATGTTTAACCAATTCACAATATTAACAAACAATATAACAATCTAAACTAAAGCTAAATAACAATGACAATAATATGAAGAGATAAGGAAAGGAACAATCAAACCAAGACGCCGAGATTTTATAGTGGTTCGACTACGAAGCACCTCTTCGCCCTACTCCACTCCCTGAGTATCCTACTCGAGATTTCACTATGTCAACAAGCTCCCTTTAGGCGGAGAAAACTGTTTATACATCGCTTACGTTGTTTTCCGACACTAAGCTAAATGTCGAGTCCTAATCTTAGCCAGAACCAATCTACCACTTCACAATCACTACACAATCACTAGATCTACACTATCGGATTTACATACTATCTGAATCACACAAATACACAAGATAATTACAATGGAGATTTGGTACTTAGAAGAAGAGAAGAGAGATCACTAAATAACAATTCGTTTCTTAGTGAATACGAATGTTCTTCTCTTGCACTTGAATGAGAAAGAAGAGATGAGAAGAAGAGATTAGATCACTTGAAACAAGATCTAAGAATGTTAGTGATCAAGAGATTTAGAGAGAGAAATAAGATTTTTAGAGAGAAAGTTATCTGAAAATTTCGTGCAAAGAGGTCTGATTTTCTGCAAGGAATGGAGCAGTATTTATATGGAGGAAAATCCAACGGTCACTGACGGCGGTCTCGGCGGTCCCAGATATATAAGGAGGCCGCCAGGCCTATAAGGGGGCCGCCCAGTAGACTACGCTTCATTTTTTGTCTTTTTGTGGGGAATGTTGTATCTGGTATGGAACCTTTCATTTTGAAAAAAAAATTTGAATTTTAAAGTTTAAGTTTTAAATAAAACTTTTCTTTTAATTAGAAAATATTATGTATAATTATTTTTGTGAAATTATTTTGTAAAAATGTGATGGATATGAGAAAAATATTTTCTTGATCACTAATCATGCTTAATGATTTGTTTGTTCATACCTTAAGTGATTACTAATCTTAGAAATGTAATTTTATGATTAATAATATGTAAATGTTTAATTTTATCGTAAACGTTTTTACATTTTGTTATTATCAAAACGTTGAGAGGTCAAAAAATATAAATAATGTTTTTAGACATTATTTGTATTAATAATCTCCCCCTTTTTGATGATGACAAAATATAAACTCATTTTGTATAAAATTAATAGGTACACATTATTAATGAGTTTAGTTCCATTTCTCTCCCTTTTTGTCGAATTCAAAAAGGATGATCGTCAAGTGGTTGTAGGAAGAAAGAAATCGACGATCTCAAGACTCTCCCTTGATGTATGCTCCCCCTCGTTCGGGGCACCAAGGGATCGATCTTATGAAAATTTGTTTGCTACAAAACAAAGTTGGAGGTACAAGTGCAAGACAAATATCTTTTAAATAACACATTGGATTTAAGTCACCCAAAAGAGAGTTTCATTCAACAATCAAGAAACTCATACAATATAAAATGCAAGTAGTACATTCATAAGATAAAGCTAAAGACATAATACGAGAAGAGACAAATTCATACTATATTTGTATGAATCATTACAATATAAAGTAGATAATCATGAAATAAAGACATAATAAGTCATAGATCAATACTAGTGGATTCTTGAAATGTAGATGGTCGATTATTTAGGTAGATTAATCATATGAGAGTGATTAATTAAAGAGGGAAAAGGAGAGGGTTGGTGACACATGATTTGGAGGGGTACGAGTTTGAGGTATGGGACGGGTGAGAAGAGAGTGAATGAAGTTGATTTCATTTCTCAAGGAGTGGAATTGGTGTCTAGAGAACTTGCAACAATGATAAAAACTTAAGTGAAATTCAACTTGAGCATGAGAAGGAGGATGAATTGGTTGCGGTGGTGGTGAGGTGGTACATGAATGTAGGCATTGGATGGGTTAGTATGTGAATCAGGGATGGTGGAGATGTTGTGAAGTTGGTTGATCATTTGATCTCTTAAGGGATTGTATGATGGTGGTGAAGGATATTGTAAATAGACTCTTGGAGGAAGTGGAGGTGAATCTTTTTGGGAAGAAGGTGATGATTTTGGAGTGGATGTTTTGCGTTTCCATACTTGTCTTACCGACATTCTTGGTTTTCTAGAGAAGTTGGAATGGTGATTTGAGCAAGACGTTGATGATGAAGGAGAGGTGGATGAAGAAGGTGAAGGTGGTGGTGAAGTATGAGAATGGGATGATTTAAATAATGGGAAGAATAGGATAAAATGGCAAAGCATAGTTTGGATAGAAGGGGATGCAAAAGATGGTTTAGCTAAACAGGGAAGTGCCAGCTTGAGGATGTAGGTAGGAGAGTCAAAGATACAGAAAAAGAGGCAAACTCAAAATTTTCGTTCCCCCTGGCGGTGGTCCCATATCACCAGGCGGTCCCAAATATATTGGAGGGGCCGCCGGGTATTTAAGAGGGCCGTTTTCTAAAAAAATGAAAATTTCCAGTTTTTCCTTTTCTTAAGTCCAGTGATTTCAGCATCTACCAAATTCAAGAATCAACAAATTCAAGCAATAATATGTAGTCCTAAACTAGCATACAAATTATTTGGCAAGTATTAGCATTGTTCGCATGTCACATTCATAAAATTTGCTAATCATAAAGCGTTGATAGGATGATAAAATGGAGAGAATCATCCAAGTCAAATGTAATTGTCATTTGCCATTCCTAGTCCTAATAATATATTAGTACATAATGTATTAAATAAGAAAAATAATAATAATAATAGTCTATAATAGTTATGCCAACATGTTCACTTCCATTTTCTACCCATCATGTTCTTGGGAGCTTGTCTAATTGACCTTAACCCTTCCTGGTGAGCATCTCGTTGTTGGGTTTGAAGATTTATAGTTTCGAAGAGATAGGTGTTCAAGTTATGACTTTCATGTGGAGGGTTTTGACGGACTCTAGAAACAACATTAGACGAGGAAGAGACGTTTTAAGATGGAGAGGAAGAGTTGGAATGAAATGATTCATCATCATTTTAATCAATGGTATCATCCAAAGGATGATATGAGGAAGGATGATTTAAATTGGTGGAGGAGGAGCTAGCATTTGATTCACAAGGTCTTTTCTTGCCATGATTCGATCGCGTCTTTCGCTCATAATGAGGAGCGAAGGGATGCATGACTCGATTATGTGAGATGTAGTGATCAATTGCTAGCTCATGAAAGATGGATACAACATGTTTGAATAATCTAGTCAAAAGCATTCTATAAGGTAAGAGTTCCTTAGGTTTGTTTCGAGTCTTTTCTATTCACTTAAGAACGAAAAATGCTAGATTGTATCGAGTGGAGGTCTCAATGCAATAAAGAATATGACAAAGACATGCGGAGACATGATCCTTATGACCTCCAAAACAAATGGCGTTTTCACGAATGATATCAACCCATGGTTTCATATGAGGTTAAATTTTGCGAGTTAGGATTTTGATTTTATCAACGATAATGGTTTTCTTGTTTTTAGTACGAGTGACTTGACCTTGTCAAGGAATTTGAATAAAAGACTTGACGACATTTGAAGAAAGAGGAGTGGCTTTATAATGACCTTTACTTGGAACACTTATTGAAAAGTAGTCGAGTGACCACATGTCGGTGTGTGACACTTGACCTTTTTAATGGTATTTTTAAGATTTGACAGAATTCCTCGAGAGTGAGAGAGAATGACTTACGTTGTATAACAAAGTTGACCACAAAATGACCAGTGGAGTTATAATTAAAAGTTAGTTGACTATAGAACTCGAGAACAAAACGAGGAACAATTTGTTTGTTTATGTTCAATAAACAATCAAAATAAAGTGATTCAAACTTAGCATGGATATGACTCATGTTTTCAAAATTTTGACTCACAACCCTACCTTCATTAAAGTATCATTTTTCAAGACTTGTAATTGTGTTTTGTAAGGGTTGATTAAATTCATTCGATATGAGTGGAATGTAGTTTCGGGTCTTTTGATGATCTAGTCCAGTAATTCGAGGCATTGTTACCTAAAATAAAGTAACCAAAATCACATTTTAATTTCTTATACTTGTATTGATATTTTAAGTTCGTGCCTAGTGTGTGCCTATATGCGACAAATGTGGAGTAACAATTAACTTGACTTAAAGTTTTAAATCCTAAGAGTTAATCCAAACGCTCCTTAGTTTGATTGTGCTCATCTAAACATGACCAAAAATACATATGAATTATGTATCTTGAATTTTGTTCATGAGATCATTGTGCATGTGTTTAAAAATGTTTTTGGGTTGTATTAACAATGCATAACAATAGTTTTATTTGGTTCCTAACGTGAGTGATTTGAAAATAAAATTAGGGTTTTGGTTCGAAATCAATTTTTCGACAAACTCACTAACATATGCAAATCCTATGTCTACGGGAAGCATATTAGTTATACATTGTAACCTAATAGTCCTAATTGTACAAGATTGAAAGAAAAATGAAAAATTCCCAATTTCAATTTTTGTGTTCATCATGAACCCTAAACTCAAATTGAAAGAAATTAGATGAAATAAATTACAATTAATGATGTTGATGATATTAGGAATGATTGTAGGTGTTTATTTTATCTTCAATTAGTGTTTTAGTAGTTGATTTTGAGTTTTAGGTTGCTTTTGGTCGTGTTCGTTGCTTGCAGCAGAGAGGGGGTGTGTTTGGTTTTGTGTTTAGAAATTTTTTAACTAAGTGTGAAAAATGGTATCTGCTTTTGGCGGTCCCATATTGTCAGGCGGTCCCAAATATATTAGGGGGCCGCCAAAGATATGAGGGCTGCCCTCAGCAAGAGATTTTAGACTTAGTTTTTACGAATTTTTTTACAAAGAGGAGCGACGTTTTAATTTGCATTTCGCGAATTAAAAATGCTCAAAGTACTTCGGATGAAGTATTTAAGTAGTCACTACACGAAATGGAACACGGACTAGAATCGAAACTAGAAGAAAGAGAAGCAGACTCATAAGATTTATGGAATGTGTTCCATCATTCCTAAACCAAGACATAGATAGTTAAACGATTTACGTTTAAGGGGTTTCGTAAGAATGTCAGTGATGTTTTCGACGGACGACACTTTTTCGATTGAGATATGTTCTTTCTGGACATTATCACGAAGAAAGTGGTGACGAATTTCGATGTGTTTGGTTTGAGAATGTTGCACCGGGTTTTTGCTAAGGTTAATCGCGCCTTTATTGTCACACATGATTAGAACGTCGTCGAGTCGTATGTCGTAGTCGATGAGAGCTTGTTTCATCCATAGTGCTTGTTGACATGCCTTTCCGGCGCTTACGTATTCGGCTTCAGTAGTGGATATAGCAAGAGCGGTTTGTTTCTTCGAGAACCAAGATGTCAAACAACATCCCACGAACGTACAAATACCGCTAGTGCTCTTTCGGTCCACATAATCTCCTGCATGATCAGAGTCGGCATATAC
Source organism: Tanacetum coccineum (assembly GCA_026074375.1). Taxonomy (NCBI): domain Eukaryota; kingdom Viridiplantae; phylum Streptophyta; class Magnoliopsida; order Asterales; family Asteraceae; genus Tanacetum; species Tanacetum coccineum. The sequence continues at coordinate 23,616 of BQNB010060199.1, forward strand.
TACTGTTTCTATGTCGGTCCCCTTAGGATACCATAATCCTAAGTGTGTAGTGTTTTTAATGTATCGAAAGATACGCTTAATCGCTTCAAGGTGAGAGGTTTTGGGAGCCTCTTAGAAGTGGGCACAAAGGCAGACACCAAACATGATATCGGGCCTTGGTATGTGTTTAAATACACACACCTTTTACCTTTAAAAACAAGTTAAAATAACCAAAAACAGACTTAAAATGCCAAAAATATGCTTGTTTTGCTAATTGTGTTATGCAGGAACGGATATCTAAGAAAAGGACGAAAAACGAAGCCAAAATGACAAAACCGGACACGGAATGGAAAAGCATGGAAAAGACAAAGCCCAAGTGTGAAAAAGTCAACCAAAGTCAACCCCGACAAATCCAAAGTCAAAAAGTGAAGAAAAATAAGTTTAGGGGCCAAAATTGCCAAGTCCCTAACTTATTAAATGAAGGATATTGTCGTCGGTATATATTTAAACGATGATGAGGTTTAAACTTTTCTTCTTAGTAAAAAGAGTGTTATCTACCATTCTCGTTTTATATTCATGTTTAATAAGAAAAGCTTTTAATCTATCATACCAAGCTTTGGGTGCTTGTTTAAGACATCGTACCAAGCTTTAGGATCTTGTTTAAGACCATATAAAGCTTTCTTGAGTTTATAAACATGATCTGGTTTTTCGAAGTCACCTCCTCATTGATAAAACCATTCAGGAATGCACTTTTTACGTCCATTTGGAATAACTTAAAATCTAAAGCACAAGCATAGGCTTATAAGATCCTAATAGACTTTAACCTAGAAACTGGGGCATAAGTTTCATCATAATCGATGCCCTCTTGTTGATTATAGCCTTGGGCGACTAACCTAGCCATATTACGAGAGACAACACCGTTCTCGTCTAACTTATTTCTATATACCCATTTAGTTCCTATGATTCTCATATTTTTAGGTTGTGGTATTAACTCCCAAACATTGTTTGCAACGAATTGATATAATTCTTCTTGCATAACGATTATCCAACTTTCATCCTTTAAGGCTTCATTCACATTCTTAGGCTCTATAGTTAATATAAAACAAAAGAAGTTACTTTGGTTTGGGACTTGAGACCTAAGGGTTCTTTGGTTAAGGTTTCCTATGATATTTTCTAATGGATGGTTCCTAGATTCCTTAACATTGACTAATTCGTCAATTTCTAAAGTTTCATCCTCAATGTCATTTTCTAGTTTTTTCTTTTCGGTAACCTTAATTGCTTCTTCTTCATCTAAGTCATCATCCACCAAGGGTGATGTCTTAGAGGGTGGAGGAGTTTCATCGAATGTCACGTAGAGTGATTCTTCGATTTTCATGGTGTGTTTGTTTAGGATGATGTAGGCTTTACTATTTTGGGAGTATCCTAGAAAGACACCTTCGTATGACTTTGGGTCAAACTTAGTAAGGTAATCTTTGGTGTTTAAAATGATCAAGAGTAGGTTTCCTACCTCTCAAGAGTTCATAAGGTGTTTTTCCTAATATGGTTCTAATTAGGATTCGGTTTAAGATATAGGTTGAAGTATCTATGGCGTTACACCAAAATTTTGTGGTAACGATTGTTCATTCAACATTGTTCTACTCATTTCTTGTAGTGTCCTATTTTTCCTTTCTACCATGCCATTTGATTGTGGAGTGCGTGGAGCCGAGAAGTTGTGTGTAATACCATTGGCATTATTGGACATCCTAATTGGTTTTGTATTTTCCTACTAAATATTTCAAATTGTTTAAAGGCTTAATTTTTAGTTCTAAGGAATCTTGTCCAAGTATACCTAGAATAGTCGTCTACTATTACTAAGGTGTATAGGTTTCCTCTATAACTCTGTACGACGGATGGAACGAAGAGATCCATATGGGGAAGTTATAATCATCTAGTCGTTGAGACTAAACTCTTAGCTTTGTGACTAGCGTGAGCTTGCTTTCCAATTTTGCAAGCATCACAAAAGTGTTGATCAAACTTAAGCTTAGGTATATTCCTAATTAGTTCCTTAGATGTTAATGATTGAATGAGACGCATATTAGCGTGACCTAACCTCCTATGCCACAAAGTGGAGTTTTCATCAATCGTTGCAAGATAAATTTTGTCTTCGGGCTTATTTCCTAATTTTATCACATTTAAGCCTTTCTTCCTAATACCTCTACCTATGACCTTAACGTCCTTAATAATTTCTCTATCATTTTTAAAGAATATAACCTTACAATTACTATCACATATTTGACCTACACTTAGCAAGTTAAATCCTAAATTATCTACATGCTCTACATTAGCAATTTTAAGAGAGCCATGAGAAATCGTACCTTTGCCAATGATGTTACCTCGTAGATTACGACCAAAATGTCGTTACGTCCATTGTATGCCTTGTAGGTTGAGAAGAGCTTTCGGTTGCTCGTCATGTGTTTAGAGCATCTGCTATCTTTTATCCACTCATTGGGTTCCAAGTCAACTCCAAGGCATATCTCACTAGATGCTTGAGCCACGAGACATGTTTTGTCTTTAGCCTTTTCATCATCTTCCTCACCGCCATCACTCCAAGAGCCTCCGACGAATGCTCTTTGGTTCTTGTCTTTCGGTGGTTTTGGACATTCTCCAATAAGATGATTTGGATCTTCGCATCTAAAACACTTCCTATCACTTTTGTCGTTCTTGTTGTCTTGGCTTCTTTGAAATGTCTTTTTGTCGTTCCTAGGTTGTCTTACGAACCTACCTCTTCTCTTGAAGAACTTCTTGAAGTCTCTAACCGCCATGGAGTACTCTTCGTCTTCACTATCGAAACTCGAACTTTATTCATCACTAGATTCCCTCTTAGACATTAAAGCAAGAGATTTTCTTTCTCCTTTAGCTTTGACTATTTTGGAATCTTTCTTGATGATCATCTCATGCACTTTGAGATTACCAATGAGTTCATCAAGAGATAGTGATTTCAAGTCTTTCGACTCTTCAATCGCTGTGACCTTTGCTCTCCATTTAGGATGTAGAGCCCTAAGAAACTTCCTAACATAGTTCTTGCTAGAGTAACCTTTATTAAGAGCTTTTAGACTAGTAATAATAGTATTAAATCTAGCAAAAGCACTATCTAAAGATTTTTTTTTTTTTTTTTTTTTTTTTTTTGTAACTAGCACTACCCTTAGAAACACTTGGTGGTGTTTGAGCAGTTGAGATATTAGGTGACCAATTAAAGCTTAATTGGTGCTCAAACCACTTTTGCTACTTCCTACTAGTTCTAATCTTGTTTTTCATGTAAGCGCTAAGTGTCTAACTTTGCCTAGATTATAGAATTAGTGGCGATGCACTAGAGACCATATTTGTTGCTTTTGGGGGTGTAGAAACACTAAACCTAGATTTTGCAACTACTTGGGTAGCTCCTAATTTACTAGATTTTGCGGCTACAAGGGAGATGAATAAGGCTCTTTTTACCCTATAATTTGGTGACAAAGCATAACGAGCAACACATTTATCTTGAGAAATCAGAAAAACATCTTTGCCACAAGAAACACATTCAAGATTTGAACCATCATGAACATCATTTACAGTCCTAGCTTTTAATACATTTGTTTTTTATTTAGAAACATTTAAATTCATTATATCATTCATATTAACAACTGAAGTAAAACTACTTTGCAATTTCTTGACATCCATAGAAGTGCTCTTAGACTTAGTGTTCAGTAAGACTCTCTTCTTCGAATTAGTGTCCTTAGACTCTGATTTGCTAACACTACTAGAACTTGCTACTCTTGTGGAATTACAAGAAAATTTGTTAGTTTTAGCAAATGGCATTTTGGTTTCTATGTTTGTGACTCTATACATGCCCCTTACGATTACATTAGCATTTATTTTCTGACTTTGCTCATTGTTAGATGTAGAGCGTGAAGTGACTGGTTTTGACTTATCCGTTTTCCTCTCAACCTTAGAAACTGATGTAGCTTTTAAATCTTTGTTTTTGTTAAATGGTGTAACACAAACTTGTTTTTCTAAAGTTGTAGATTTGTTAAACTTAGTATTCATGTTCTTTGCTTGTGCAGCAAGCTTCGCTTTGAGTTCATATATTGTTATCAAAAGATCTTGATTATTAGCACACACATCAACATAAGCATATGTATTTTGAGTAACATGCTCAACTAACTCATTGACTTCTTGTTGATGTTGAATCCGTGTTGCTTTGATTGAATTGAAAAGCTTTTGAAATTCAAGTTTTATATATTCTCTTTCTTGAACAATTGATTGAACTTGATTTTTTAGCAACACGTTTTCATCACTCAACGTCGTCATCTTTGACTTCCAAGAGACATCCAAAGCCATTTTTTTCTTTTTGATGTTGCATTTTAAGATCAAGATTATCGTATTAAGTTTCAGCTCATTTGAATTCGTTTTCAAGAATCTTAATTTGTTGTTCCATGGTGGCTTGGATATCTTTGGAGTCATTTGAAACTTTCTCCTTTTCAAGCATTAACATCTAATTTTTCTGTTTCTCAACAGATAACATCACACAATCCCTAATTTCTCTTGACACGGATGTTTCCAAAAGTCGATCAATTTTATCTTGAAAATTTTTATGTTTTTGAGTTTGATTCTCAGCTTTCTTTTCCACTAACTCAAAAATATCCAACATCTCCTGTACTTCTTCAATAATATCTTGTTTAATTTCATTTGAGCATCTTCGTAATGAGATAGACATCAGAATTACCCCAGTTTTGTAAAATTATCTTAACACATCTTGATTATCAAATATAAGCGCTCTACTTCTATCTTTTAGGAGAGTTTGATCAATTTTTGTTTGCAAATCACCAATAGACTTGTCCAATTTTACAAATAATTTTATCAATTTAGATTCATTAGGCATCTTTTTCACAAGCAAATCTGACATCTATTTGCTCGACTCAGAAGGTACATTAGAAGTAGAAAGAGTTGAAAGATATGTTGGTTCAATAGGAATTTCCGTTTGAGGAACACATGTTTCATAAAGAGCATTTAATTTCTCATAGTTCAGTTGAATCATTTTATCTTTCATTTTAATCGACTTTCTTCCGCGTCCTCAAGAGTTTCCTCAGAATCAGGTGAATCAATTTTTAATTTAGTGCTTTGAAGTCTTTCACCATCATACATTTTAGGTTGTGCTTTAATGGCTTTCTTGAGATGTTTTGGAATTTGATAACCTAACCCAACTTTTAAGAAAGGGTCATAAACCTTGTTTGGTTTTTTCCTAAGCATATGAATTGTTTGAATTGATTGCCTCATTTTGTAAACAATCTGATCATGAGAACTGAGTTTTTCTCCCAGATCCACAATCTCTTCAAGATATTTTTTTCTCGTTCTTTAAAAGCCTTTTTGGATAACTCAGTTTCATGTCGTATTCTGACAGTTGCATTTTTGAGTTGAAAATTTTCATCTTGAATCTTATCTTTTTCTTTAATAAGATTATCAATTTTGTCTTTGTCAATACGTATTTCTCATTCCAACTCTTCATATGCTTCTTTGTAATTTAAAGATTTAAGTGGTTGCTTTTATAATGTTTTTACCCCTTCCTTACATGTCTCAAGTTCCTTTTGTAGCAATGCTTTTTGTTTTTTCAGTTCATTATTCATGCTACGTTGATTTTTAGTTTTTTTTGAACATTTTGAATCAGGGATTCAAGAGTAACAAATTGACCATGAGCATTTGAATCATGTTCATCTACTCCACCGTTATTTTCCACATAAGGATCATCAAATATGATACTAGAATCAATTTGATCATCATCAGATGTGTTAATAACAGTTTTGAGTTTCGCATGATTCGTGTGTTCATGAACACTTTCGGAATGCATTCGACTTTTGAGATGGATTTGCGAAACATTTACCTCACCAAGAGCGTCAGCATCAGATGTTGGCTTAGCATCAGCTTTGTCATCAGTTGGTTGGATGCTTGCCATCATGATTACTGTTGCATTCAGCTCTTCCAATGAATCATCTCCATAATGATTGTCAAGCATGAAATCATTCTCTTCTTCATCGAGGTTGCCTCCAACTTCATCTTTCATTGCCAATAGCATTTGTTCCCTGAATTACTTTGCATCACGAACTTTAGGTTGTGAACAATCATGGGCATAGTGTCCTTTTGCATTGCAGTTGTAGCATTGAACATTTGACTTTCCCGGATTTGACTCAGTTCGTGGAACCCGCTGAATAATCTGATCATTTGCTTCAATCTGGTGAACTATCCCATTTCCTGCAGTAGCAATTTGATTTATGTTTGATCTCCATGCGTTCCTGTTACCATTCCCATCATAGCCAACATTGTTGCTTTGTATGTCAACCCTACCATCCTGTATCACTTCTTGATTCCTTGTATTTGATGAAGTACGAAGACGATTATTGGTAGGGGTAGAATAACGTTGATTGGTTGCTCTTGCTAATAACATCATTGCAGTTGTAACTTATCTTCTTGAGCATCCCTTTGTATCTTCCCTTGATAATCTTCTTCATAATCAATAACTGATGAAGGATGAGTGACATAGTATGGTTGTGATGAATGAGAATATGAAGGACTTGCATGAGAATGTGAAGAATGAACATTTGAATGAGCTACTAAAGCTAATGGATCATGATTCCTTGCAGCTTTCTTTGCTCTGGATGCAATGACATGTGGTTCATATTGACTCAGGGTATCAAACAAGTGATCAAATTCAGTTTCCTTGATGTTAGCATTCTGACGAGTCATGGTAACATATTTGCTCTACTCGGGTTGTAATGAATTGAGAAAGTTGGCGTTGATTGAGAATGGTAGAGGACGAATGTTGTTCCATTTCATAACATTCACAAGTGTTGTAAGCCTTACATACACAGACGATAAAGATTCTCCTTCTATCGCAACAAATTTGTCAAATTTATCAACAAGCCTTGAGTGTCTTTGTTGTTTAGTTTTTTTAGAACCATGCATCAATCTTCTGATTTGTTCCCACATTTGTTTACCAGTTTTACAAGCATCGATAGAATTGTAGATATCATTAGGTATTCCTTGAAGAAGATAATTCATCACTCCGATGCTTGAAAAGTATTGTTTCTTATTCGATCCAGTCATCTTGTTGAGTGGTTCAATGATCTTAGTCGTTGGATCATCTGGTTTGTAATGATTCTGAATCATTTTTTGCTCATATGGTCCAACTTCAATTAAAAGTTGCATCTACTCTCCTTCTTCCTGTTTATTGTCTAGAAACCTCATAAAACAACTTTTCCATGGTACATAACTTCCTCTCTCCAACATTTGAGGTCTTTCAGAAGCTCATGATTCAGCAAGAGTTTGTTATTTGATGCAAAAATGTTTTGATTCAGACAATGAATATAATGTAAACTTGGATTGTTTTAGAGATAAAGTCTTGCAATCGTGAAATCAAAGAGCAATAACAACTAAGTTTGTATTACAATACTTCAAATATGAAACCTTGAAGATATGAAACCTTGACATGTATACAAAGTCTAAGTAACAAGAAGCCTTTATACGAAAGCTCAATTTCTAAAAGTAAGAAGATACGAAACCTTTAAAACGGTCCCAAAAACTGTGTTACGAAACCTCTGAAACAGATATACGAAACCTTCAAATTCGAAAACTGAATTACGAAACCTTCAATTAGGAAAGCTGTCTTAGGAAACCTTTGAATACGAAACCAAGATATATGAAACCTCAATGTACAAAACTATGTCTTCACTGTAATACAAAACCTCTATTTACGAAACCTTGGAAATATGAAACCAGAAATATGAAACCTTCAGATACGAAACTGTGTTACGAAACCTTCTTTAAAAACCTGTGTTACGAAACCTTGGAGTAAGAAACCAAAACCAAGTTCTTGATACGAAACCCCCAAATACGAAACCACATACACGAAAGCTCTACAGAATACGAAACCAAAACAGTTACCTAAAGCTCCAATATACGAAAAATCAACTTTCGTAATTTCCAAATTTCCACTATCTTACGTAAAATCCAAGAAACCTCAACTTTCGTAAATTCGTCTCTTCGAAACCAGTTAGAACTAATAGATTTGATTTTGACAGTTTACAGTGATAAATTCTAATGTTATCTTTTCAAATTCACTAAGTTCTATATTCCAAAAGTTAGAATCTTATATATGAAAGTTAAAATCTAGGATATGAAAGCACAATTCCCGCCAAAAACAATTTCCGAAACCTTTTTTCTACAATACGAAAGCATTTAAAGGTCCAAAAAATAGTTACCGAAACCTGTTTCTATGATATGAAAGTGATCAAATACAACTATTTTTCGATCTAAATGAAATATAAATGTTAAATTTTGTACGAAAGCTATTAAATATACAATTTGATGTATACGAAAGTAATATGAAAGTTTTTAGGATCAAAAACACGTCAAATAGTAATTCTAATACCAAAACAACATGAAACTTACACCGTTCATCCTTACGAAAGCTCATAGATCAAAATTAACACAGTTAAGTTGGATTTGATGCACGAAAATACAAACTAGATCTCTCCCGGCAATAGATACGATTTGTTATATGTCATGTTTGCATTGGATATCATACGAAAGTATTAGAGAATAAAGGAGAGAAAGCTAGAGAGAGTTTTTATACATTTTCAATTTTCATTAAGGAAAGGAAAAAGAGAAGGGAGGTTGAGGAGAGGATTACAAATGACCAACACTAAGTACCTCTTATGAAAGGGGTATTTATACTTATTCTTCTAACCTTCTATTTTTCCTACTTTGACTATTTGTCTCACTTGGTCAACATTTTCTTAAGTTTGACCAAGCTTGACTTATTACGTCATAAATACTATTTTCTATATTATTTATTACAAGACCAATTTATTGTTAATAACTAACACTTTTTAATTCCTAACAGATACCATAATCCTAAATGTGTTATACCCTTAATGTATCTAAAGATACTTTTGTTGGCTTCAAGGTGTGAGGTTTTGGGATCTTCTTGAAGACGGGCACATAGATGATGTGGAGGTCGTAAAGAACTTCAGCACAAAGTTTTACAACTCCCTAGGCAGTGAACCTAATTGTTGCAGTGTAGTATAGGCAAGACTCGGGGGTTGTTATTGTTCTCTAGAGGAATTGGTTGGGAAGGCTTGATCACGGTCTAACAGAATTCTAGGGGTTGAGAGAAGATTTTTTTTATGTTTTTATATTTATTAAAGCAGGTAAATCTATGGTTTGAGAGGTTTGTTTGTTTAACTAATAACTAAACTAATTATAATCTATGCTACTAGTGATAAATTTATGATAAACAAATATATTTACCTAATCATGCACTACTCCTCTGATTGCTTCTCCTAGATTCGTTGCTTTGTCACACTTGTGATGATCTGTGTAAGTATTTCCTAGGTCATGAACGGATTACATGAACCCTCCGTCTGTCTATATAATATTCCGTTAAGTAACGCACAAGTAAGTAGTATGAAGACTAGACAAAGCCTTAAGAGTATATTAAATGCAGTGTGAAATACTTAAGAAGGATCAACCAAATAGCTGGGTAAGGTAGTATGAAGACGGTTACCGGATGGTATCCTTTCTACAACTACTCGCCGTTTCCTTAGACATATCAACACAAGCGTATACAGACAAAGCTTGTTTTCTAAAGCTAACGACGCAAATTAATCACAATAAGCAACATCAAAAGGATCTACAGTCTAAGTTTCATGCAATCATGGATAAATACAAAGAAGGGTTTAGCCTCACATGTTATAAAGAAAGCAAGAAGATAAATAAATTTAACAACACATAGACATATTGAATGATTAATGATAAATAACCTTACTTGAATAAAACACGGATTCAAGATAGTACAATAGGGTTTTGAGACCCTAAAAATGACCTATAAAACTCCTAAAACGACTAGGTTTCGTCTTCCTAGGGTTATACAAAGTTATCCCAAAGTTACACACTAAACCCTAAAAACGGATTTATATTTATAGAGATGTCAACGCGACGGCGTCGCTTTGTAATCTAGACGCCGTCGCCACGTAGATGATTCTAGATCCTTTTTAAGTCGACCAGTCCTTTGACGCCTCGCCACATCCTGACGCTGTCCACTAGATAGATCCCCGACGGGGTTCTCTTATACCTGCACACGTCTCTAGCCACTGTTTGCAAAAGTCTTTAAGAGATTTGGTGTAGGTTCGTAATCTTGTCCGTTTCTTCTCCAAATGAGCCCAAGTCATGTGTATTTCCTCCAAAATCCATCCAAGTGCTAAAAACCTGAAAACAAACAATTAAGCACGTAATCTGATCATATTTGCATGATTTAAGGGGTTAAATGACCCCGAAATAGTGTATAAAATAACACCTCATCAAATACCCCTACACTTAGGATTTGCTTGTCCTCAAGCAGAAGAGCTTTTCTACCTAAATAATAGCAATATGAGGGTCATTTAACCAACTCTTTAAAAGCATTTTACAACACAACCTTCTAGACCTCGTAATTAAAAGCACGAAAAGTATATACTAGCACCTCACATAAGTGTTTGGATTCTCTCTTTCTCTCGGGTGTATAATAAATTATAACAACTATGGGAAACGGAAATAAACCCTCAACCGTCATAGCATATAAATTAACCAAAGGCTTGGTAAAGGATCAAACCTCCACCGCTAGGAGCAAGCATTATTCATTACTGTCTAAGAGGTCTTTTAAAGGGTTGTGGGGTGTAGGTGTAAGATAACATTAACGGAAATGGAAACGGATGGGATACATTTAGGTGGTGACTTTTGGGTGAATTTGGAGTGGAAAGGTTAGCTAATTATTTATAAGAATACACCTTAGTTTTTGGTTGCTAACCAAAGACTCGAAACAAAAATATACAAACTTTCTAACAAAACTCTAAGGAATCTAACACCAATCTCTTTCTTTTTCTTTTTTTTTTTTTTTTTCTTATGACAGTTAATATAAACATAAACAAAAGCAAATGTAGCCCGTACAATATTTTTTTACTTTTTTATATATATATTATTCGATTCTTTTCATTTCTTTTTCTTATTTATTTTATTTACACTTTTGTCCTGCCATTGCTAAAACATATATACATCATGGGGTTGAATAGATACACCCCAATAGCTTGCAACTACACTTGAACTTTTACATACTCGATTATTTACAATCTAACTAATGACCCGATTTGAGATGGATCAAAATAACATGGAGCTTATTGAGCTCTATTAGGGGTAATAAATTACTTCTTCCCTAATTCTTCATAAGATGAATACTACCATGAATCCCAATCGTCCCAAAATTGTATTTACAAGGATAAGGACTTAGCAACCGTGTACTCAATAATTAACTTGGGTTAAAACAATAATGTACTAAAAGTGAGTACATACAAGGTAGGCTAAGGCGATTTGGGTGTAACAATTGGTTTAAGGGTTGACAATGCTCTTCATTAATAGTCTGGCTTAACCAGAAAATTATGAGAACCGTGAAAAAGGATAGGCTCGGAGGGTTGTACTAGGGGTATCCTGCACTAAAAATGAGTGCATGGCAAGGGTGTGGGATAGTTACATGATCGATGTGACCATAATAACAGTTACAGGTTTAAAACATGGGTTAATCCTAGTGCCTCTTATCTAGCAAATCCTAATACTTACTATGCGGTCTCGGGATGCATCACAAAAACAAGTTCTAGAATTTAATATACTACCGGTACACTCATATAATTTAATACCGATACCAATGCTCCAGAAAAGGTGACAAAGACCATACGTACACATCCGTAATGACGGAATAGACACATATGACTGCATTCGAACCTTAACTCGAGAAAGCTAAAGGTACAAATTATCTTGGGTATCAATAATGGATACCCGAATTCCTAAAGATCTAAAGGCGAACCTCACATTTTTGGGGTGGAATTTTGAGGGTTTTTGTGCTAGTCATACACATTCCTATCCATGAGACGCTATTAATACTCGGTTTTCGTCGGTATGTGTCATAAATTTTTTTAAATTTTGGTCAAAATTACCTTTTTATGCTATGTTTCGATATATTACCCATCATTTTAAGGAACAAGCAAATGACAAATGAAGGAATAGTTTCTAAGGCTTATTTTCCCCCTACACTTAAGTTGAACATTGTCCCTAATGTTCTATAGAAGTACCCGTAAAAACAAATAAAGGGAAAAGAAAAAAAAACTAGTACTCCCTTGGTTTGCTTAATAATGGAGAAGAAACATGTGATAACTGGTTAAATCGTCCTTCAAGAATCGTCCAATGAAACTTCCTAAGAACTTCCAAGCTTCTTCTTGTGAAATATAACATGTAAATCAAAGACAAAGACAACTGCACCAAGCAAAAAATCGGCAGGATAGATATAAATACAATGAGAGTTTAGGGTTTTAACTCTATGAAAGCAGTAAAGATAGGATGAAAGTAATGATGTAATCATAGGTTTATGCAGGTTTACAAAAGAATTACAAATTTTAAATATTGCACATTTTATTTTTCACAAATACTTGAAAAAATTCGAATTTTTACATTAATAGAGACGCGACGCCGTCAGGTGTTAATCCCGACCCCGTCTCTAGGGTCTGTAAAAATTTCTTCTTCGTTTTTAATGAGAAATTTCATGCACGCAATTTTATTAGTTAAATCTGAAGAAAGCACTACATAAAAATCTAGAATTAATCATTACAATCATATGACTCGAAACTGACGCGAATTAATCTAAACAATTTATTTTAAATGTTTGAATTTGGTTCTAAAAAAACCGGATATATTCCCCTACACTTATTTTATTGCAAAATACTTTCGATTGCAAATAAGACAAAGTTATAAACAAACAAAGCATGATTACAAAGTTCATTCAAACATAATAAAACAAACAATAAAGAATTAAAACATACGATATTCCTAATATTAAACGATAATTAGTTAGACAAACATAGAAATAATAGTTCAAATATTTGAATCCTAGATTATTACAATCCATAGTTGTTTAACATTGAAAAACATCACAGAATGCTAGACTAAACATGAACAATCACTAAGAGTCATCTTGAGAGGGGTCGGGGCGGTACTCATAGCCTGGAGGCATGTATCCCTGATAGCCAACGGGTAGGTAATCGGCCTCATACCCTGGGAACGAGTCAATCTAGAGGTGGGGGTCCAGGTTGTCACGAGTGGAGAGGTATTGGAATTGGTGGACAGTATGATCATACATCCACTAGGCTCGTTCATCCTGCTGCCCCATCCAAGTGTTAAGCCTTCCCCACTGCTCATCTTACTGATCCATCCAACGTGCTTGGCGAACTTGCCAATCACTTTGGATCATGTTGTGATACATGTCGGCGGAACCTCCAGCCCCTTCGTGACCCGCATCTCCTCCAGCTGCCTCATCACCCTCATCATCTTCATCATATTCTTCC